>JAEQBH010008705.1:0-85158 GCA_016808115.1 Tetrastigma voinierianum
ATCCATATATATAGCTTGATAAAATTGGAATGATAGTAAAAAGCTCATAAACAGACATGGTAACCATAATTATTCATGCATATAATGAGATATGAAAAAATGTAAAGATACAAATAAATGATTGTAAATATCGCATATATGATTCTTGGATGGCGATAATTGAAATTCGGGGAATATGAGATATGTCTTTGAGCATCAAAATCTGTGTGGATTATACGCTTAGAACTTTGGTAGAGGGATAGATGGACATGCCTATTAGGGAAAAACAAGAGTGCGGCATCTTTTGTCGATTGGCCGTTTGGGTCATTACGGCGCCTTCGGGCCCGCCCATAGATGGTCATTGTCGTACAATGATAACGGCGCCCGCCGGGCCCGCCGTAGATGGTCATTGGCCTGCGCGCAATGATAAGCGAGGGCGCCGAGCCCTTATAGACCATTGTTTCGATACGGTGAGTCTGAGGGCCTTCATGCCCTTACTTTCCAAGTTTTTTAACTATCCGCTTACCGGGTTTATGCAGCGTAAAAGCGTAAAACAAATAACCCCGAATATGACATATGAAATGATATGATATGATAAGAAAAACATAGCACCGCTATGCAATGACAAGTATATTGTGACAAGAACATGAAGCAAAGTGTAAAATGATAAGAAATGAAACATGGTAATAAGTAAATATGAAATATGTATAAGCATGTTTAAATGATATGATATGTTAGATGTTTATGTATGTGTATAGAAGTGTGATGATCCATGTTAGTGGTCGTCCATGAGTTTATTTCCCACTAAGCATTAAGCTTAGCGGGTGTTTAAATACGTGTAGGTGAGAGAAGAAGAGCGAGGAAGTCTGGACACTCCACATCATGACCAAGACTGACACACTACTAGGTTCCCACTAAAGACCTTTTGGTTTTTTTTTTTTGTATATGTTTTGTCTTTGAAAGCAACGTAAATATTGTAAATGTTGAACACTTCCATATATGGAGTTTGTATATATTTTGTAATCCGATGCTACAAAATATAGTATAAGTTAAATGTTTAACATTATATAGTAATGAAAAAGCTTAAAGTTCTAAGTTGTAGTATTAGTAACGAACATCTGAATCGAGGTTGGATCCTCCAATCGGATTAGGATACGAGAAGGCGCTACAATTAAGTGGTATCGAATGCAGGTTTAGAGCATTTTACGGAAAAGCTAGATTTAAAGGTACTCTGAGTAGAGTATATGATAGAAAAACATGTGTTTAGTAATGTGTTTGCCTGATGTGGATGTCCTTGTGTTTTGTATAGATGGATCATCCTCCAAATCCAACTAAGGAAGCAGCTGAAAGTGTTAACCTTAGAGATCGGGATTATGCGCTTTAGATCCTTACGAATAATAATAGAGGAAGTGAGGCAGTTCTGAAAGCTAAGCCAAATGAAGCGTTACTAAGGATATCTCAAGATATGACTCGGGTATTAGAAAGATTAACAGCTTCAAAAGCCTTGATAGACATGGTAAGAAGACATGGGGCTAAAGAATTCCATGGGACAAACATGGAAGAGTCCGAAAAGATGAATTTTGGTTAGAAAGGTTACTAAGAATATTGGAGGAAGTTAGATGTCGTCTCGATCAGAGAGTATCATGTGCAGTCTCGCTATTGTAGAGTGAGGCATATGATTGGTGGAAACTAGCGTTGAGAAGTCCAAGGATTCCAAATCCTATGACTTGGGAGTTCTCAGGTCCAAGCTGTCATAAAAAGTATGTACTGAGATGATAGGGATTCCAAGTGAAATAGTTTTTGAATTGAAGCAAAGGAACTTATCGATGGTTGAATATGAGAAGTTAATTCATCATCTCAAGAAGTATGCACTTAATCCGTCCTCACCGAGTGTTTCCCGGTGTAGGCAATTTGAGGATGGACTCCATGATTCCATCAAGAGATATTTACACCTATACCCCTCTCCAACAAGTAGATTTCATCGCTTGGTCCAATGAATGAAAGTAGAGAGAGACCAGAAACGAGTAGCAAAGAAAGATCTCAAAAGAAGAGGTTTTCTGTGGTGAGCTTCATTCCTCCTGAAAGAGCTGTGATATCTCCAACTGACCTAATATAGTTTTGCTACGAGAGGTAGGTAAGGGTCCAGCACCTAAGATGTGAGGTTCAGCCGACAGAAGAACCTGCATGCCCTGCTATAGAAGGCATTAAGGGAGTTTGTAGATCGTTGACAAAGCAGGTGCTTCTCGGGATGTGGGAAGCACCGAATACTTTATGGTAAATCGGTCTCCAAAGAGTCAAGACAATGAGTCCGCAGTAACAGGTGAGGAGGTCTCAAGGGAACCACCGTCGACTCAAGATAGAGGTGAGGTCGAGAGGCCAGAAATGCGCATGAGACTCCAGGAGGCACAATGTCGAGATACTAAGATCGCCTCTATACCTATTAAAGACTGCCAAAGACGAGTATATGTTATGAAGGGACTGTGGGATCAAGATGCTCCTGAGGTTATAACTGGTATATTTTCTCTTTTTGATATTGAAATGCATGCATTAATAGACCCTGGATCTACCCATTCATATGTATGCATTGAACATGTATTTGATAAGATACTAGTAGTGAACAAGTAGTATACATATGCATGTGACCACCCATTAGGCACAGATACATGAATAGTGTATACGTAAATTGCCTCATTGTTATACAATCAAGAGTTTCATCGATTTGATACCCTTACCATTCGACTCGATTCCGCTATCATTGATCAGGTCAAAAGACAACAAAGGTCGAGATGTGCTCTAACCACTAAATTGATAGTACAAGTCATCGATCAAGTGCAATGTCCAATGTGACTCGCTATGTAAGATAGGAGATTTATGAGGTGCTGATGACATTCTTGTCGCGGATACTTGACTCCAAGAGAGGTCAAGTGGATGTAGAAAAGATTCCAATAGTAAGAGAACTTGCAGATGTATTCCCTGAAGAGTTACCAGGTATTCCACTCTAGAGGGAGGTGGACTTATCCATAGAAATTGAGCTAGGAACAGTCCTTATGTCTAGGGCATCGTATAGGATGGCTCCAACGGAATTGAAAGAGTTAAAGAGTCAATTGCAAAAGCTTTTGGATAAAGGATTTATCCGACCCAATGTGTCCCCTTGGGGTGCACCTGTTTTATTCGTGAAAAAGAAAGATGACACTCTACTGATATGTATCATCATTATCAACAAATCAACAAGGTGACAGTGAAAAACAAGTACCCATTGTCGAGAATCGAAGATCTTTTTGATCAGTTAAAAGGAGCGGGTGTCTTTTCGAAGATCAACCTGCGATCAGGGTATTATCAGTTAAGAGTGAAAGAAGTAGATGTGCCGAAGACCGCATTTAGAACCCGATATGGCCATTATGAGTTTTGGTAATGCCTATTTGCTAATGCACCAGCAACATTCATGGATTTAATGAATAGGTATTCCGGACCCATGTGGATCAATTTGTTGTGCTTATCGATTTGATATCCCAAGGTATTCTAAGGATGCACAGAACACATGAAAAGTATCCGAGGAATAGTCTTCGGTGACACAAGAGAAAAGAGGTTATACGCTAAACTCATCAAATGTGACTTTGGCTAGCTGCTCCTTTCCTAGGCCATATTGTGTCTGTCGAGGGTATAAGAGTTGACCCCACAAAGATTGAGGCCGCTAGAATTGAAACCGCTCGAAGTGCACCGAAGTGAGAAGTTTCTTGGTTTAGCGGATATTAGTAGAAGATTTGTAAAAGGATTTTTCTCACTATGAAGCTCAAGCCACCAAATTACTCAGGAAATGAGTAAAGTTTGAGTGGTTAGATAAATGTCAGAATAGTTTTGAATGTGCTTGAAAGAAATGCCAAGTTGAAGCGCCGTGATAACACAAATTTCTACTCGGGTAAAGAGTATACTGTGATAGTGATGCTTCTGCACTGGTAATGGGTTATGTGTTAATGCAAAGATGGAAAGTAGTGGCTTATGCATCCGTGCAATGAAGACATAAGGAACAAATTATCCCAATTATGACTTAGAGTTGGTTACAAGAGTGTTTGCTTTGAAAAATATGGTTTACACTACTTATACGGTGAAAGTGTGACTTACACCGATCATAAGAGTCTCAAGTACTATAACACGTAAAGATTTAAATTTGGAGACAATGAGGGGTGGTTATGGAGTTTTCAAGGATTATGACTCGCATCATAGACTACCAACTAAAAGGTTAATGTAATACGATGCTTTAAGCCGAAAGACAATGGTAGTAATGTCACTACAAAGATAGTGATTGGAGACTAGCAGATGATGGAGCTATGTTAGCTCAATCGAAGCTGAACTCCGTTTTTAAAGAAAATGACAGATGCGTTAAAATGATGAAGAGCTACAGAAAAGTTATAGAGTGGTGACGACCGAAGCTAAAGTGAAAGAAGTCGGTAAGTTTGTATTTCTAGAACAGACATGGTGCGATGATAAAGAGCTAAAGAAAAGCTGTACTCCGAGGCTCATACATCTGTATTTACCATGCATCCCGGAGGCAGCTGTAAGATGTACCAGGACTTGAAATAATTTTATTGTGGAAAGGAAATGAAAGAGATGTGGACCGAGTATGTGTCTATGCGTTTGACGTAAGTCAAAGAAGTCAAAGTCAACACCAAGTGCCAACAGGTTTGCTAAATCCCCTTCCAATTCCCCAATGGAAGTGGGATAACATTACCATGGATTTTGTGACGAGTTTTCCCCTCACGTAACAAAAACATGACTATGTTTGGGTGATTGTTGATAGGCTCACAAAGTCAGCCCATTTTATACCAATGTGACGGGTCATCTGCTAATTTGACTCACCGGAAAGAGTATGGAATGAGATCAGGCTGCATGATGTGCCCCATGTGTCTATGCTTGAAATACACGTGAGGATTGTCATATGTCGAGGAAACAAAGGCAATTTTGCTCGAGCGAAACAAATGGCGAACAAACAAAGACCATTATGGAAAGTGCTCTGGCAACACCATGGTAGAGAAGAAGTTACTTGGGAGCCAGAAGCAACTATAAGAGCACAATATCCGCAACTCTCAATCATGGCACTTCCCGGAGACTAAATTTTTTTAAGGGGGGAGAGTTGTAATACCCCAAATTATACCATGACAGTTTTATAACATGTTTTGGGTATAATAAAAGTAAATATATATTTTTTCGGAATAAAATAATGCTAAAAATAAAATAAGCAAAACCAGGAATTAATACAAAAGTTAAGGGTAAATTGGTAAATTGCCAATTAAGGACCCAAATGACATAGGAATAAAAGATTGTATGCCAAAGTAGGAAATTGTAAAGTTTTCAAAGAATGGTGGCATTTTTGCAATTAAGGAAAGTGGAAGGGTGAAAGTACAAATCATGGAAACGTTAATCGCCAGTGTGTGTTGATACACACATTATCTGAGCTTAATATATTCAGAAAGTCTGCAAAATTTTCTGACCTGATACTTGTGTCCACTCGCACGCATTTATCTGTTGGTGTCCATGATCTCAAGTTTCTATTAAATTCAGAGTACCAAAATATTCTTATAGATTCAAGATAAAGTCATTATGAGTTTCAAAGTAGATAAAGATTTATTAAACTCTAAGTTTCATGAACAGACTGAGCTGAAACACTTAAGAAGAATCTGTAAAGAGTTAAAAATTTTCCAAAGTAATTTAACTCATTGAAAAAGAGCTGTAATCAGCCACATTAATAATAATACGAAATAAAATAAGAAAAAAAGATAAAATCAAGTTGGTATTAGAAGGACTAGACATAAGGAGACGGAGAAAAGAGCGTGAGGAGAGAGATATTTTAGAGAGAGAAATCACAGCCCTCAAGATCTACTAAATAGGACCATAGATTTATCGAGTAGAAGACAAAGTCAGTTCATTACGGGGAGAAATGCGCTGCGGACACCAAAATCTTAGTATTTCGCCTTCCAACTCCAAAAAAGGTATGAAATTTTCCCTATTTTGGTTATTTCTATCATAAAGGTCATTTAATGGCTTCGAGATTTAGAGTAGTCGCGGAAAGGTCAGAAAATCCAAATTCCAAAATTTTGGACTCCAGTTTATGAATTTTAGGAATTTTGACTATTTTCGGATAATCCGTTGAATTCTCAGACTGCTTGACAATTCGGTCGAAAATTTCTCGAGATTGTTTTTAGATAGTCCTACTGCACTTTCGTAACTATTTTCTAAGTGTTCGACTCTATGGAAAGCTCCTTGAGCCCGTAATCCATCCAAAGGCACATGAAATTGGAATGATAGTAAATAGCTCATAAGCATACATGGTAACCATGTTATTCTTGCATATAATGAGATATGAAAAAATGCAAAGATACAAATAAATGACAAATATCGTATATGATTACCTGATGACAATAATTATTCGAATATGAGATATGTACCGAACATAAATACACATGGATTGTCTCATAGAACTTGGTGAGGGATAGATGGACATGGCTATTAGGAAAACAAGTCTCGGCACATACTAATCGCTTGGCCCTGCTTCACATACATAACGTTTTCGGGAGTCTCTTATAGATGGTCATTGTCTCGCATAATGATAACGCTTCTTCGAGCTCTTATGTGATCACATCATTAGTAGTACAATACTGGGCCCTTATAGTTTCCTTTATCCACTTCTAAGGTTTATGCAGACATGAAATATAAAACAAATAACTTAAATATGACATATGAAATGATATGATATGATAAGAAAAGCATAGCACCGCTATGCGATGACAAGTATATTTTGACAAGAAAATGAAGCAAAGTGTAAAATGATAAGAAATGAAACATGGTATGATAAGTAAATATGAAAAATGTATAAACATGTTTAAATGATATGATATGTTAGATGTTTATGCATGTGTATAGAAGTGTGATGATCCGTGTTAGTGGTCATCCACGAAGTTTATTTCCCACTAAGCCGTAAAGCTTAGCACGCGTGTTTCATCCATGAGGTACAAGAGAAGCGTAACCCGAGAAGTCCGGACACCTACACGCTAAATCATACAATACACTACTAGGTGTCCACTAAAGACCTTTTGGTATATTTTTTTTTGTATATGTTTTGTCTTTGAGCAACGTAAATATTGAACACTTCCATATATGGATAAGATATATTTAATCCGTCATACAAAATATAGTACAAGTTAAATGTTTAACATTATATAGTAATGAAAAAACTTGAAGTTCTAAGTTTATAGTAATTAGTAACAGAGGACCCCATATCAGGTTCGGATCCGCTAATCAGATTGGATCTGAGAAAGGGCACTACATTGGAACTCATATTAGGTCCAAAAATCATGAAAAACAGTAAGCCTTACTGGTTTTGCTCGTAGTCACTGTTCATGGGAAGCCTCCAACTTCAGACGGTCATAATTTCTTCGTTCGAACTCCGTTTCGGATGTTCTTGGACTCTATGGAAAGCCTTTTGAGTCTAGAATCCATCCATATATAGATTCATGAAATTGGAATGATAGTAATAGCCTATAAGCATACATGGTAACCATAGTCATTCATGCATATAAATGAGATATGAAAATGAAAAGATAATGACAATGATTGTAAATATTGCATATGATAACTCTAGAGGACAATAATTATTCGAATACAGGTCATGTATTGAACATAAAATACATGGATTGTTTGCTTAGAATCAGAGGATAGATGGGCATGCCTTATTAGGGAAAAAAACAAGTCCGCAAAGATACTAATCATCATGGTCTGTCAATACATGTCACTTCGCCCTTATAGATGGTCATCATTTCAGATAATGATAACAACGCCTTCGGCCTTTATATATGGTCATTGTCTTGCACAATGATAACAATGTTTTTCGAGTTCTTATAGACCACTGCTTTCGCACAAAGGAGTACAATACTTTCAATTTTTATATTTCCTTTATCCACTTTCTAATGTTTACGCAGACATGAAACATAAACAAATGACTTGAATATGACATATGAAATGTGATATGAACGTTGATAAGAAATGAAAGATGATATGATAAGTAAATATGAGATATATAAGTATGTTTTAATGATATGATATGCTAGATGTATGCATGTGTAGAAGTGTGATGATCCGTGTTAAAGGTCGTTCACAGTTTATTCCCACTGCTTAAAGCTAACACCTGGTTTCCATTCGTAGGTACTAAGCAGAGGCAAGAAGGCCGGACAACCCTCATTAGTCTCCAAGGTCAACACATAGTTAGATGCCCACCGGAAGACTTTTTGGTCTATTTTGTATATGTAATATTATTTTTGTTGTTTGTAAACAAATGTAAAGTTTTTGTATAAGTCGAACACTCCCATTCAGGATCTTGAATATATTTTTGAAATTCACGCTTATAATATATCTCAAGATATATGCCGTTAGTGCATGAATGAACAAGTTATAGTGTACATGTAAAATAAACAGTGACACCCTCCCACTACATCGCACTTGGGTGGCGGGTAGGGGATGTCATAGGTTAGTTGGTATTAGAGCCTAGGTTTAGGCTTTTCTGGACAAGTTTTAAACCTTGTAGATAGATTATAAGATAAACATGCATATGTTAAGCAATGTGTTGACCTCTGATGTGGATGTCCTTGTGTTTTGTATAGATGGATCGTCCTGAAGAAGCTACTGAGAGTGTTAACCCAAGGGAACAAGAGTTATCAACTTCTGAGCATTCAGAAAGTAATGTACCTAATGAGTCCACTGGGGCTCAACAGAATATCGCAGACATGGCTCGGGTATTTGGATAGATCGATCGCTCCCAAAGCCCAATAGACACAAGAAGAAGACATGGAGTAGAGGAATTCCATGGGTCGAGCATGGAAGAGCACGAAGTTTAATTTCGTTTGCAAAGCTAAAAAAGGGTATCGAAGAGGTTAGATGCCCTCCGATCGTAGAGGTCATGTGCGCCTCACTATTGCAGGAGACATATGATTGGTGAAATCGGTGTCAAGCTGATTCTGCAATCCATGACATGGAATTCTTTGTCCAAGAGTTCAGGGCAGTATGTTACAAATTATGTATAGGGAGCCTGGCGGGAAACAATAATACACAAAGAAACTTATCTCGTGGTCGAAAGTATGAGAAAGAGTTCAAACATCCAAGAATGAGTATGCCTTATTGTTAAGTCCTCACCTCGAGGCATTTCGTGTGGGCAATTTGAAGATGTTCTACATGATTCCATCGAGGTACTTCCTAGCACCTGTGACCCTCTCCCAATGTGAACTTTATTAGTTGGTCCAAGTTGCAATATAGAAATGGAGAGGATTAGAAATCACAAAGAAAGAAAAGTCTCAAAATAGCAGTTCTCAAAAGGAGCCTCATCTTCTAGTAAAAGAGCTAGAGACAAGTGGCCAAGTCAAGACAGATCCCGACTATAAGAGGTAGAAGACAAGGAGGTGTTAAATAGTATCTGCTTATAGAGGTGCTTCAGCTTGGACAGAGGAAACCTGAGTGCACTCACTGCAGCGACATTCGAGTGCTTCTGCCATTGATTGAGGGAAGCCTCCCAAGGTGGAAGCCTTGAGCATTTGATAGCACAGTGTCCCCAAGAGTCAGGGGATAATAGAAGTCAACAAGGAAGTGGCAAAGGAAGATCCGCGACACCACTTTCAACAAGAGATCGAGGTAGGGGTCGTAGTGGCCCATCTCAGCATAGAGGACGAGAAGGCATAGTTTCAGAGACAGTGGATTGTCCTATGCCTACGGCACCAGCATGAGCATATGCTATAATGGATTGTGAGGATCAGGATGCTCTTGAGGTTATAGTTGGTATATTTTCTTCATATGATATTGAGATGCATGCATTGATTGATCCCGGATCTACTATTCATATGTGCATGAGTATGTATTCGACAAAGTACCAAATGGGATGGAGAAATTAAAGATATGACATGCATGTGACTAGTTCGTCAGCACAAATAAGAAGTGTGAATAATCTAATACGAATTGCTCCATTGTTATACAAGTAAGAGAGTTTAGCTGATTTGGTTAACCTTACCATTCCTCGAGAGTTTGGACTCTTGATTATGGGAATGTATCGCTGACTAAACACCGAGCCATCGCTGGATTGGGTGGACAAACGCATAGTAGTGTCAAATGCTCTACCAAACCGAGATAATACAAGGCATTAGATCCAGCGTAATGTCCAATGTGATCTTAGCCATGCAGAGATTTATAAGAAAAGGATATGAGGCATTCTTAGGCCTTGATACTCGACTTCAGAGAGGTCAAGCTGAGGGAAAAAGATTCCAGTAGTAAGGGAATTTCCATATGTATTCCTTGAAGAGTTACCAGGTATTCCTCTTGAGAGGGGGGTGGACTTATCCATAGAAATTGTGCCAAGAACAGCCCCTGTGTTTAGGGCACCTTATAGGATGGCTCCAACAGAGTTGAAGGAGTTAAAGGTTTAACTATAAGCGCTTTTAGATAAAGGTTTTTGTATTTAATCTGTTTCTGGGTGCAATTTATTTTATTTGTAAAAAATAAAGATGGCACTCTATGGACGTGTATCTATTATCGGCGCATCAATAAGGTATATGAAAAACAAGTACCATTGCCGAGAATCAAGATCTTTTTGATCACTTGAAAGGAGTTATGTCTTTTCAAAGATCGACTCGCGATCTCTGAGCACATCGCTGAGAATAAAGGAAGTAGATGTGCTGAAGACTGCATTTAGAACCCGATATGGCCATTATGAGTTTTTGGTAATGCCATTTGGGTTGACTAATGCACATGCAACATTCATGGATTTAATGAATAGGCTATTCGACCATAGATCGGGCTTGTGTGGTCTTTATATTAACGACATCCCTGTATTCTAAGGATGACAGAACATGAACAACATTCAAAATAGTCCGCGCATTAATTAAGAGAAAAGAAGCTATATGCTAAACTAAGCAATGTGATTTACAAAGGAAGTTTCCTTCTTAGGCCATATATTGTGTCAAATGAGGGCATCGTGAGTTGGCCCTACAAAGATTGAGGCCAGAATTGGAAACCACCTTGAAATGTAACCAAGGCGAAGTTTCGGGCTTAGTAGGTTATTATAAGATTTATGAGAGGCTTTTCACATAACTTCTCACCAAGTTACTTAGGAAAGGAATAAAGTTTGGAGGGACAGACAAATGTTAGAATAGTTTTGAATGCTTGAAAGGATGCTAGTTGAAGCAATTCGCATTTGACGTAACCTACTTCGGGAAAAAGTATACCTTGCAGGTGATGCTTCAGTACTGGTTCAGATGCGTGTTAATGCAAGATGGGAAAGTGGTGGCTTATGCCTAGACAGCCTGGAAGGCCACATGAATGTAATTATCCCACTCATGACCTGTACACACTGCAGTTTTGAAAATACACACTATTTGTTTATACAGGAAAAGTGAATTTAACACTATATAGTCTAAGTACTTGCTAATCCAGAAAGAGTTCAAATTTGAGACAAAGAAAGGTTAGAGTTATTCACATGATTATGATCGCATCATGACTACCACCCTCAAAAGGATAATGTAGTAGCCGATGCTTTAAGTCGAAAGACAAGGCAGCAATGTCACTATAGTATAGCGATTGTAGACCAGCGTATGATGTAGCCATGTTAGCTTAACTAGTAGAAGCACAACCCGCTTTTAAAGCAAATGATTATAGATGAGCGTAAAATGATGAAGAGCTACAAAAAAGTCACGTATGGTTAGGAAATGGTGACGACCAGTTTTCAAAGAAAAGAAGATGGAAGTTTGTATTTCTAGAAATACATATGTGTGCCGATGATAAAAGAGCTAAAGAAAGTTGTTATTTGAGGTCATAAAACTGTATTACACCATGCATCCCGATGTAATAAGATGCGCCAGGGACTTCAAAACAATGATAGTGGAAAGGAATGAAAAGAGATGTGATCTCAAGTATGTGTCTATGTTAGACGTGGTCAAGAAGTCAAAGTTGGTTTGTTAAATCCCTTCCAATTCCCCCAATGGAAGTAGATAACATTACCATGGATTTATGTCGTTTCCTCACACAACAAGAAAGAGATGACTTTGTCTGGGTGATTGCCGATAAGCTCACAAAGTCGCCCATTTTTGTGAGCATCGATCGTGATGAACTATTCTATGGATCGACTAGTTGAGTTATATGTGGAGGAGATTATACGATTGCATGGTGTAGCGTTATCTATTGTGTTAGATAGAGATCCACGTTTTACATCAAGGTTCTGGAAGGAATTACAGTTAGCTTTGGGCACTAAGCTGAAGTTCAGTACAACATTCCATCCGCAAACAGATGGACAGTCAGAGAGGTTGATTCAAATACTTGAAAATATGCTTCAGGTTGCGGTCATGGAATTTCGAAGTCGGGATGTATATTCCATTGATGGAATTTGCTTATAACAATAGTTTTCAATCAAGCATTGGTATGGCACCATACGAGGCTTTGTATGGCCAGAAATGTAGAACTCCCGTCTGTTGGATGGAGTTAAATGAGCATAAAGTGATTGGTCTAGACATAGTGAAAGATATGGAAGAAAAAGTGCAGGTTATTCTGAAAAGGTTAAAGGCGGCTAATGATTGACAAAAATCTTATGCCGATTTGAAGAGGAGAGACATTACATATGAAGTGGGAGACAAGGTCTTCTTTAAAGTATCGCCGTGGAGGAAAATTCTATGGTTTGGTAAAAAGGGAAAATTGAGTTCGAGGTTCATAGGGCCATATGAGGTTTTGGAACGAATTGGCCCTATGGCTTATCGTTTGACACTCCCTCCAAAATTGGCCAAATTACACAATGTGTTTCCTTTGTCGATGCTTCGGAGATATCGCTCTAACGATTCGCATACTAGCTATGTGATGTGCAAGCATGCTGCATTTGTTTCATATGATGAAGAGCCGAAAGCTATTCTGGCTCGGAAGGTGAAACAGTTGCGGAATAAGAAAGTATCGTTAGTGAAAGTGCTCTGGCAATACCATGGCAAGGAAGAAGCTACTTGGGAGCCAAAAACAACTATGAAAGCACAGTATCCTCAACTCTTCACTACAGGTAAAAATTTCGAGGACGAAATTTATTTTAAAGGGGGGGGGGAAGAATTGTAACACCCTAAAATACACCATAGTCATTTTTAAACATAATTAGGGTAAATTATAAGTGTATTTTGAAATTTCTTGTAATTATTATTTTGCTAAGTGAGAAAATTTAAACCCTAATTTGTATGTTGATATATGGCAAAAGTGGAATTTGTCAAAACAGGATATAAAAGTCATAAGATAATAAGATTATATGCCAAAGTGGAATAATGGAAAGTTGTAGTGTAAATAATAGAGAGATGGAGGATTTAAGTGTAATAAAAGGGAAAAATTAAATATAAAAAGGTGATAAGACCAAAAATATCTCATTTTTTGGTCTAAGAAGGAGAGCAAAACGTAGAGAGAGGGAGAAGAAGAAGAGAAGAGAAGAAGAAGAAGAAGAAGAAGAAGAAGAAGAAGAAGAAGCCAAGAAAGGTATTGATTCATGGGCAAATGCAGTAGAGGTTAGAGATTTGGTGCTCAAAATAAAAAATATTTATAAACCTAATCCCTATTGTCATAAAGATAGCTATCAAGAAGATAAAGGGGTTTCCTGTGGTTGAACATTGTGGATGAGTTTTTTCGCATAAATGATTAAATTGGCTCAAAATGGTGAATTTCAATTCTACTTGTGCTTTTATGCTAGTGAGGGGTAATGTTCGGGAACTCGAACAAGGTGAAGAAAAATATGCGCAACTCAAGACAATACAGGTTTAAAACTTAAGGTAACTAAGGGGTCCCTGTGGCCTTTCCTCTGCTAGAGGATGACCTATAGTCATTTCCGAACCGGATCTGCATTTTGGCTATAAAAACCGAACCTTAATTCATTTTCCTTTTTGAAATATAGCATTTATTGAAACACAATGTTCCCAACAAAGGAAAATTTATCTCCTGATCTACCCTACGAACAAATAAATGGCAAATCTGAACCGAGTCTCACGGATCTAGCAATAAGCATCCACCGAACCCCAAAAGATTTCAAGTAATCGGGTCAATCAAGGTATACCTAAGGGATTTAAACCTAGAGTGAGAGATAGAAATATAAATGCCAATAAATGCTTGCGTTAAAAACATGAATCCATTAGCTGCCTCAAACCGTAGCCCACATGCCCTCCTCTTAAGTAGAAAAGGAGTTTGTACTAACCATCCCTCCAGCTGTCATCCGTAAGGTGTTTAAGCGCCGAGAAAATAAGAGAAAATGAGAGAAAACGAGAGAAAAGAAAAGAAGCGGGAAAACTCCCACCCAGCCTCAACAGATTAATGATGCAGAACGTAAGCGTTCTCCAATATACAAATGGGCGATATAGCCCTGGGAACAAGAAAATTACCAAAATACATGGAATACCACTATTACATGAAGGGTATTTTAGGAAAAGTTACAAAAGAAATGGTCAAAAGGGGACTAGGTCAAAACTGAAAGCAGTTACAAATTTTTCAACTCTAAAATTTCGCAAGGGCCCATTTTCTCTGCAATCGATTTAACTCGATTCTTCGTGCTTGAGTTGACTCAATAATTTTGGCGAGTTTAGCTTGCAAAACTACAACAGCCAAATGTTATCATTGTATAGCTGACCTTAATGTACAAATCACTATTGATTAAGACACAAAGTGCTCAAACCTAACAAATAGTGGTTCAAAATAGCATTATTTGGGCACTAATCACACTACTGATAGTCCCTGAAGAATGAAAGAAAGAAAGAGCAACAAAACAATAACAAAATTATGTTCTCAAAAATGGTATTTCAAAAGTATGTGGATGAGTAATGCCTAACCTCAATGAGACCAACCCCGGCCTGGCACAACCATCTCGAGAGAGTGAATGCCATATAGAATTCAGCATCAAAAGAGTTTCCTTCTTAGAGAATCAAACTTAAATGCACCAAAATCTAAGTGTTTATATGATTAGTTTTCAACACAACCGCCAAACCGCACTCTTCCCCAACCAAGCTATCGCTTCAACCCAGCATAATAATCCACCAAATAGATCAAGACCCACTCTTATTCCACAATTCATTTTGTGTTGCAGGTGCAATGTGGGCCGAGGTGAATACCATATTCCATGTCATAGGGATCCACCGACATTCCAACCACTGGTGCTTTAGGAGGTCAAGTCATAAGATTTTTCAACCACTAACTCTTCGTGTTTCACCCCGACTTCAAATGATTCTCAAACTCCAGCACCTACAACTTGCAAAACTCATTTATCACCATGCATGAGCATCTGCCCAGGGTCTCAACCGCTGGCTTAGGGGCACCGGGTTTTTAAAGATCTCTCGCCATATACCCTGACCGTTTTGCTTCAAGGCAAAGCGTTGTACTTTTTCTTTTCTTTTCACTTATTTTTACTTTAAAGACCTATCGCCTCTTTCATGGGGTCCTAACCTGCTGTGAAGGCAGGTCAAATAATACTAGGTCTGCTTTTGTAAGATTTAGAGGCAGACGCTTTTCTCAAATCTTATTGTCAAAACCCGGGTTGCCCACAAAGGTGTGGTTAGCTAGAGGGTGGGAAGAAAAAGTCGAAAGCTGAACAAGAATTCAACCTGATCATCCACTAATTAGCACAATCCACCCAACGTCAATAGAATTGGACAATGTTTCAACTTTTCAAACTACAAGTTAGGCAAAACACAAAAATGGGTGTAATTTTTTAAACTACAAGTGTAAGCTGTATGATATGTATAAAAAGAGATATGACTATATTTTCGGCTTTACAAAAAGAAACTAATAAAATTTCACAACTTAACAAATAGCAAGCTACTGAACAAAACAAAATGGACTTGCTCAAAATAGTAGTAAAAACATAAATGTAAAAGCCACTTCCTTCGCTAACTCTCCCCCCAACTAAATGTCACATTGTCCTCAATGGGGCTCGGATTGGTGCCGTGAGAAGGGCGATACCTTCGCGGTGAGTACCGTGGATGTCATCCGCTTAAGGTGCTGGAGGGGACATGAAGCCGAGGAAAATTTGTTTGCCGCCAGCGTCCCATGAACTATGTAGGTGTCGGAGGGGTGGTCAGCCGCCAGGTCGCGATGATCAAGAGGCCCGCAAAATTACTGAGATGAGCCTGTGTGACTCGAATCTCGCACGAGGATGGTGTGCTTCGTAAATGGCGGTCTCGTGGTGTGTGTCATCCTCCCGCCTAAAGCCGCGGTGTCAGCATGCCAGACGTATCGAAGGTGCGGACTGTGATCCATAGCTGAGCGAGCAAATCCCGAGGATATGTGATATGCTACCTGGCAGTGGCGCCGATGTATCAGTCCAACCGACGCTAGGAGCCGGAGGCACCGGAGGCAAGAGGATGTCGACGATGTAGGTAATAGAAGCAAAGAATCACCGGAGTTATGACGGTGCAGACCCGGGCCTCGTATCCTCTGCTGTGATGGTCAATCGCTTATGTCCTCGCCTATGTCTCGAGCGGGAGTGTGTTGAGCATCGGGTAGAAGCGTTACGAATGGCCTCGCATGCGCTCCACCTGCTTTGGTGAGGAAAACCCATATGCTCTAACACTGCATAAAACATCGAGAATAGGAGGGTGGCGACTCAACCTGTGTTAGGTTCCTACTAGTGGACCTTATCCTAGTAGTAGAACAAGGAGTTCATGAAATTCAAGAGGCTGAACCAAAACCCGGATATGTAGACATGTAGTCTCCATAGCTATCTCCAGACGATATGCTGTTTGGAGGGGAAAAAGGTTAGACCGTTGGTTGATAAGGAGCATACTTGTGGGAGCCAGTTCTAAAAGGATAGATCTTGCCGTTGTGTCTCTCGATAACAGTGAACCATCTCCCGAGATGAGGGTACACAAATCGTAGTCACCGAGCTGGCTAGGACAATTGGGAAGTTGAATGTGGTTGCAATGTTAGCGGCAAAGTGTCCCTCTCCACGACCATTAATGGAGGAAGTGGATGGTAGTAGGATGGGGGGACTGCTTTGGAGGTCCTTAGTATGGTGAGACTTAATGACCACAGGGGTGAAAAGCAGCGTGGGGTCGCCAAAGGCTACAGAGTACCACATACGGAGCCTCATGGAATCTACGAGGCTCGGGATCTGACGACCAAAAGTGGAACATCATAATATGTTTCGTTGTGCACTTCAGTCTGCGATACGGGTGCGCATGGGACCCTGATGGAAAATGGGAGGCCAGGATAGTGAGTGGGAGGCGGTCAGGGAGAGTCTGTCGGTTGGTCCACGAGCGGGTGGGAATGGGGCTCTTGGGGCTTGAATTGGATGAGCGCCGGGCCAGTCAAGACCCTCTTTAGAGTGGGGCCCTTCGGGATGACATGGGTGAAGGAGATGGAGGGTAGGCCCGGCAGTGTATCGCTGCGGAGGTAGGAAGCGGTAGAGCAGGGGCATAAGGCGAGTAGTGGCTACGGTGGAAGGTGCTCGACTGCGGCGAGGGCGGCGACACTAGCAGGGGTGGCGGCATTGGCAGGGGGCGGAGAAGAAGGCCGCACTCAAGGCCTGAAGCTATGCCCACTGCATGTCTTGGCCATGCTCGGATGTCCGGAGAAGGGAGGGAATGGAGAGGTTGGGAGGATTTCTTTTCTTTAGTAAAGGAAATGAAATGAGAAGGAAAGAAAAGGGGTTGGGGTTTATATAGAGGGACTGGGGAAGGTGAAAGGGTTAGTTAATTAGCGTCCATAAATGGGCACTAAAAACTAGGTTAAAAAATATGGGGAAATTTATGGTAGGGTGCAAGAAATAAAGAGATGCAGGGAGACGAAGAGACAAGAAATCAAAGAGACGAAGATTCAAGCAGTTGTAATTTTCGCAGGCTGCGAAATTTCGTTCGTAGCCTGTGAAATTTTCGCACCCTTCAAAATTTCAACCTTACAGCACATCTCTGCCTTTTGCTGCACCTGCAAAACAGAATACCAAAAATTATGAGAATGTGCATATGAAAACGAGAAAAATTACAAAGAAAACTAAGCTAAGATTGAGGAAATTATGTGAAATTACAAATAAAACTTAAAGTAGTAGAAACAAAAATTCAACAAAATTTGGAGTGGTTTCTAAGTCTCTACAGAAACCACGCCCACTCAGGTAGCTTTCGGGTTGAGGAGGGATCGAGGAGGGGATCTCCTCCTTGTTTCTTAACATAAGCTAATACTTGCATAGGGCTTTAGCCTCTGCCCACATTGACCTTGAATACCACTGATATCGCCCAGATTGAGCAGGTCCACTGATCCATTAGGATGAACTTGATGGATGATGAATGGACCAGTCCATCTTGACTTGAGCTTGCCCGGGAAAAGGTGGAGCTTCGAATCATACAACAATACTTGGTCCCCATGCTTGAAAGTTTTGCGGGCTATTATTTGATCATGCCATTTATTCAATTTGTCCTTTGCAATTTTGAGTTCAAGTAGGCATCGTTTATAATTCTTGAATTCATTGATGTCGAGGACCCTTTTATGTAACCTTGAAATATACCTGATCGTTTCGATATGTTTAGGGTATATTAAAAAGTTAAATAAATTTCGAAATAAACGAGAGACCGAAAGGAATATTAGAACAAGGAATGAAGTGATCTCATTTACCATTAGAGGGACATAAAGGGCATAAAACAATAGGTTATATGCAATTATGGAATTTGAGAAAGAATGGGATGCCAGTATAATATGAATAAGTTAGATTGAGAATAATAAAGAGAGGAAGGACCTAAATGCAAAAATGAGAAAAGAGTTTAAAAAATGCAAAGGCCAAACATGGCCATAACTAAAAAGGAGGATAAAAAGCAATTTTTGAGAGACCAAAAAAAACGTAGAGAAGAAGAGTAAGAGGAAGAGAAGAAGAAGAGAAGAGAAAGAGAGAGAGGAAGCGAGTATGGATTCTAGTACTGATTCTTAGTTTTTGTATGGAAATCATGAATTTGGTATGGGATTATGTGTATTTGGACATGGTGAGATTTCTATGGTTTTTCCAAACCTAGAGGTTTTGATAGAGGATTTCATCCTAACCTAAAATTTTTGTGGTGGTTAAAGCCTAATGGGTACAAGAAAACATGGAATCACTCCACTTTGAGTTGGATTCATGTGGTTTAAGTTCAAATAATGGAGTTAGGGTTTAGAACAAACCTAACTAATCTTTAATGTTTAGTTTGTGTATGGGTTATGACCCATATTAAAGATTATTTAGATAATTCATGAAGGTTTTGAAGAAAGATATGTATTGAAAGATGATTTAGAGTAAAATTGTGGTTCCTGAAGATGAATATGGAGTGGTTTTTGGAAGTGTATATTGAGTATTGAGTTGATTTGGGTAGCAACATATGGAAAAAATGGGGAGAAAAACCACCTTTCTGGACAATTTCGAAAGGGTGGTACCGGTACCAAGCAGTGAATCTGGGGGTACCACTGGTTTAATCAGAAAATGAGATGGGTACTTACATTGCTCTATTTTTGGGTGGTGTTCGTATTTTAGCTATAACTTGCTCATTTCTTATCCGATTTGAGTGATTCAAGTGGTTAATTAAACTAGACTTCACGGAGAATAAAACATTCTCAAATAGATACCTTCGAATTCTGACTCTATATGGCCCAAACATTCACTCAAAGAGGGTCTATGTTAAAGAAAAATTTCTGCTTCAGTTTTGATCATAGAGTAGTCCGGGTTGTTTAGGGCATAACTTGAGTTTCGATGCTCCGATTTGGGTGATTCCAGTTGGAGGAGAACCCTTAGCACCTTAGATTTAAATAAGTACAAAGAACCAATGTCAAATATAGGTCAAGACATTTGGAAAGTGGTATTTCAAACTGTCAGAGTGTAAAGCGGGTAAAATGACTAGTTTGAAAATGCCATAGCAGTTTGGAACATTCAAATTGGTATGATTCAAATTTCTAAGTAAAGTAGATTCATAGAGGGACAAAAATACTTTAATTATTTGTGAATACATAGGCATCATCTTATTACAAGTATATGAAATACATATATATAATAAATGTAGGAAAAATATAGAAATACAATATATATCAAACATGTTCTTGAACATGAATATGATATGAAATATGAAAACGGCCCGAAACATGAACATGAACATGAAAAGAAATATGTCATGAAGACAAAATGTGATAAAAGATAGGTTATGGTTAGTTAGCATGCCTTTACGGGTATTTATGAATCAACAAAATTTATACCTAAACTATTGATACTGCCGTAGCATGACTACTGTAGTATAGTGGCTCTAGGATCGAACACTGGGATGGGTTTTCATCTTACAAATGATTTATATAATGATTCAAAATGGTGAGGCTTTTGTTTTGATTTCGGATTTGTACAAAAACAGTGGTTGTTGTCACTATGTTAACTGAAGGAAATTCGAAATAAAATGTAAAAAAAAGACCTTGAAGTTTGAACCTGATTTGGTGATGATATAGTTGAAAAGATGTCCTCGGGTTATTTCCCTCGCATTAGGGCAAATGACATATAGTCATTTCAAAGCCGGATCTTTGTTTAGCTTTAAAACCAACCCTTAGTAACATTTCTCTTTGAGCTATGGCATTTACACAAGCATTTATGTTCTATGATTTGAAATCCGATTATTTAACCTACCCTCGATGGCTCATAAATGACATCTAATGGATGTCGATTCTTATCTACCACAAATTAAGAATACACGGACAAAAAGCATACCCAAGTATTGTCGGAAAATACATCAAATAGCTTTTAAACCTAGTTTTGAAAGTTTGGAACATAAATACGCAATACCTGCGTCTTGAAAAACAGAGGAACCCTAGCAAACCACATCAACCTAGCTAGCAACCTTCCTCTTCAAGGTTTAGAGGCCTTACCCAAACATCCTTTGAGTTTTCATCCTCAAAGGGTGTGTTTGTAACAACTAAGTGAAAAGAGGAGAGAGAAGAAAAGCAAAATGGTAGAAACGAGAATTAAGTGTCGAAAATGCTTTAAATGAAGTTAAGGTTTACAAAATGTTTATCGGATGAAGCATATGGCCTTACGAAAGATAAAGGCAATCTATCTAAATGAGTATCATTCGGTGAGGGTAAGTGAAAAGAGCTTTCATGAGTCGTTTGAACCCCGAAACATAGGCAGAGAAATTTCGCTATAGCGAAAATTTATTATAGAAACACGTATGCGTGTTTTAGCTATGCGAGGGGCCGTATGTAAGCGAAATTACACTACTCGCGAAAATTTCGCTATAATTGCGAAAGGCCCAATATTCAGCTAAAATTCGCTATAATGTGAATTTCATATCTTCTCCTTTGCATCCCGACTTCATCCGACGCATCATTGTTTCATCTTGATTTCTTCATCCCGAGCTTGATGTCGAATATAAATCATAGAACTTCGGTGTAAATCGACTCAACCGATATACTTGAAAGCGATATGGTGGGATGATTGAAACTGTTGAAACTACCTCAACAACCTCGAGAATATAATCATTAGTACCAAGGGACCTACGTGTCCAATTAGCTTAATTAATATAATTGGAGTACACACAAAAGCACTCAAAACCTATCTTAAATAGGGCTCAAAATAGCACTTTTGGGCACTAATCACCCCCGACCCGACACATTACTAGACTCAGTAGCAATGCGAGATAAATAACAATGAGAGAACAAAATATGTGAGGTCAAAAGGTTTGTGCTTGATGTGCATAGCTGCGATGAGAATCACGAAAACTGAACTAATACCCATCTGAAAGAATATTAGAAAACTATATCGCGTTAATTGACTGACAAACTCTTATCGAGGCATGAACCGGGCTCTTCTACAAAAGCTGGGTTTGTTTGATCGGGTCTCGATCATAAACTCTGGCGTACATTTCCCAACCCAGAGCTAGTACGTAACCTTGTGTACTTGCTAACAACCTATAGATGGGGTTTGCCCTTATTACAATTCTTTTTGCGTTTAGCAGGGTGCAATCTTTGAGGGGTTCGACTTCACCAAAAAGTTCGTGTACTTGAGGATTAGCAGACGACTCCTGACCAATGAAGGTTTAGGGCATCGAGCCATGAGGATCTTTGACCTAAAACTCTATAGGTTCACCAGGACTCAGATGATTTGAGCCTCTTCTAACAGCTAAGATCCATGATCCACCCATTCTTAGGAACACTAAGTCGCTCCCAACCAGTGAAGGTTTAGGGCACCGGGCTTTAAAGGCTTTCGCCATATACCCCTCGGACTGTGCTCGGGCTTCAAGGCAAAGCAATGCGATTCTATTCTTTTCTTTTCTTTTTGCTTTTTCTTTTTTTTGGAAGTACATTTGGCCTTCTATGCATGGGGTCACTAATGTCACATTCAAGGAGTAAACAACACTAGGTTAGGTTGCAGCGTGAGGGCGGGGGGTGTGTCTTGTTTCCTAGCCTATCATTGAGACCTAACGTGCTCAGTGTGTGGATAGCTAAAGGTGGAAGAGGCCGGTTCATCGACCTGAAGTTGACTAGTCATCCCTTAACTTCGGCATAGGACTCTTCTAATGTTGACATCATTAGGAAAGGCTTGGGTTCATCACACTGCAAGGCTAAACATTATGCATATACAAAAGTTAATAAAATAAATAAATAAATAAATAAAAATAGGCACAAAAATAGACAATGCAAATGCTGCTATAAAGCTTTTGATATAACCAAAAGGGCTAGTACAAGCTTATCATAAGCCAGACACTATAGAGAAACAGCCCACTCTTTATTGGCTAATACATATATAAGCAGTCTTATACAAGACAAGTAGGTAGTTGATAAAACTAAAACAGCAAGTATAAAACAAACAAATGTAAGATAAATGCCACTTAGGCGCCTTTCTCTGACCAAAGTATAGTATTAAAGCACGGGTTAGGGAAAGGGGCTAGAAGAAGGGAGGTGCGACCACCTCGCTCGGTAGGTGGTGTAGATGCGGCGGTGGATCTGGAAAGATTTCTTTGTGGCGACCACGAGCACACATCCAACGAAATTGTTGAATCGGAAGCTTGACTATTGGTCTGTGAGTAGTAAATTTGTATGGAAGCGGGTCCTTTATGCGGTGGAGGCAGGGTGGCTCGAATGCGAGAAGAAGTATGGCTGATTCTGTAGTGACCCTCGGCTCGGGCCATCCTTTCGGTCGATCTTGTGATTGCATCTGACAGCCCGAGAAATCTGGAAGTACCGAGGATGTGCTTTCACGGTAGCTCTTGTGATGTGGAGGATGGGCCGGCCCGATCTATGGAGGAAGGCTGGGGCGTGGGAGGTGGAGCTTGAAGGGGATGAATCAGGCGAGGTTCTCCGCCTCCACCATTGAGCGGTTGCTCACCCCCCGGTGGGTCCTCTGCGAAATCATCCTCTGCACTCCTCTTGCGGGTGTAGAAGAAGTAAAGTGGCATAGACGAGGTCCGCTCACGGGATAAGATGAGGGCCAAACTCTACTAGACCTTTGCTCGTGGCTCCTCGGGGAACCCCAGATGCTCTAAGACCTGGCATATAAACCTCGGCATCAACAGGGGTGCCTGCTGGGCCGAGGTCATACGGTGGACCTTCTCCTCAGTACGCAGCGGTCATGACGAGCTCGGCGGGGCTGAACCAAAACCCCTTCGATATCCGGTACATAGCCTCGAGAATAGCGCCTCTGCGTTGTAAATAATCTTGCATTGGAAACAGACTGAGACATGAAGTAGTGATGGTGGAGCACTGGAGCCTGGCATAAATCAAACATGTTATCAAGAGAACTGGCTCATCTCTCTGGGCGTGGGTACGAGGCCAGCTGCGATACTCTGTGGGTTTGCCGGAACTGCGCGGGCTAAGCGGCGGAGTGATATCGGCGGCTCGTAGAACTCGGAGCGACCATAAACCGCGAAGCCGGATCTGCGTCGACCCGGGCGCTCCCAGGATGTCATAGTATGATAAAACTTCGAAGTACCCTTGGGGATAGAAAAGCGCCTCGGGTCATGAAGACAACAATGAGTACCTCTGGACCCGGCCCGCGTGAATCTACGAATAAGCGGGTCAGCGCCCGTCTTCGGCATATCATAGTATGACTCCCAGGTAAGAGTCCACGCCGCAGTGATTCACGTTTCACGGGATCGGGATCCGCATTAAACATTTGATCCTTGGATATGGGGATAATAGAATGATAAGACTCACGATCGAATTTGGAGGAGGGCGAGAGGCTCGGGCATAAACCACGAAGACTCCGGGCGGATATCGTGCCGCTTGGAAGGTGGGCCCTCGGGGTGGTCGGCGGATGCATGGGAGAGGGGCGAGTCTGCCGGTCGGTATCACTTGGGTGGGGGCTCGGAACCACGAGGGCTCCTGCAGAATGGCGGCGGTGGGACTGCGAATGCGCCGGCCGTAACGGTCAATGCGGGGAGGTGCTCGTATGCGGGCCGGAGGATGGCTCGTGCTGACCATGAATGTGCCGGCGCCATCTCTAGCGGGGGGTGCGAGTGCGGACCTTGGGCACATGTGACCTCCGCGAGTGGGGTGGCTGGAGACTTCAGAGTGTGAGAGCAGGCAAACAGATAGAGCGGTAGCAGTTAGAAACGCAGCACAGTAAAACGAAACAAGGGCTGCCAGCAAAAACATTAGCAGCTTCGAACAAACGAGCTCATTCTAAAAAGAAGGAAAAAAAAAAAAGAAAAGAAAAGACATTCAATGACGAGAAAATGGCCTTTGTGATGAAATACGAGGCTTTGGCTGGCCGACTATCAAGTGCTTGAGGGCGAAAGCGGGGCTCGGTATGGGAGGCTCGGGAAGCTGCGCGTGTGTCGGAGTGGGGAGGTACGAAAGTAGTGTGAATGAAATGGGGGGCTTTTAATGGGCTTGGGCGGCGAAGCGCGGGGCCCGAAAATTTCAGCTATTGATGCGGTATGCCTTACCCAACACAATTTGAAAAACAAAATAATATAATTAAAATAACATAAAATAAAAAAACTGAACATTCTAAAAAAAAAAGGTTTTAATTAAAAAACTTAAAATAAAAAATACTAAAAATAAAATAAACTAAAATTATTGATAAGAAAACCAATTTTAAAACGCCCATTGACCTTGAACACTCTATTATCCTTTGGGTTGAGCAAATCTACCGAGCCATTGGGGTATGCCTGATGAATGATAGATGGTCCCGATCCATGGATTTAATTTTCTGGAAAAAGGTGGGTTTGGAATCATTCGAGGACTTGGTCCCCCTTTTTGAAATTCTTGCAGGTTATCATCTGATCATGCCATTTTTCGATCTTTCCTTTGCAGTCTTCAAGTTCAAGTAGGCATCATTTCGTAGTTCCTCCGACTCATTGAGATCAAGGAATCTTTTGAGCCCGACCCTACTTAAATCCATGTTCAGTTTCTTGATTGCCCACCATTCTTTGTACTCGATTTCCACTGGAAGTTGGCATGCCTTGCCATAGACCCAAGCGATAGGGGACATTCAAGAATGGTTTTGAAGGCGTTACGTAGGCCCATGATGAATCAGCGATTTAGAGGACCAATCTTTACTGTTATTTGTTCACCGCCTTCATTAGAATGGTCTTTATCTCCTGTTGACTTTACTTGACCACTTGTTTGAGGATGATGGTAGGGGTAGCCAATTTGTGTTTAACACCATATTTAGCCATGAGGTTTTGAAAGACTTGTTATAAAGTGTAGACCCCCATCACTAATAATGGCTTTTGGTACCCCAATTTGGAAAAGATGTTTGCTTTCAAGAATTTGAGCACCACATGTGGTCATTGGTTTTGTAAGAGTTGCCTCGACCATTTAGATACATAGTCAACCCGGCAATATGTATGCATGCCCATAAGGCGTGGAAAAGGTCCCATGGTCGATGCGCCCCAGAGCATCAAATATCTCGACTACCCAAAATTAGGTTTAAGGGCGTCATAGCCTTCGTGAGACAATTTCAGGAGCCCTTTTGGCATCTATCTTGTCTCGACACATTTGGTGAGCTTCTTTAAAGAAGGCCGGTAGAAACCAAAGCTGCGGCACCTTCATTCTTTGTCTTAAAGGAAGCAAAGTGAGCCACCACGGGCATTCTCATGGCGGTGGCTTAGAATTCCCGTTCTTAGCTGTGAGGCACACTTCTAATTATCGATGCACACATTATTTAAACGAAGGTTCTTCAGTAATAGTAATGGATCTTGTTAAGAAATACTTCCCTATACCATTACCAATCGGTGGAATTTCTCTTGTTGCTAGGAAATTGTGATGTGGGCATACTAGGAGCATTCTCAATGCATTAGAGATTCTTTGGAAATTCATGTCGATTATTGAAATTTATGGAGTGTTATGGGCTATGGTTAATCTCGAAAGATGATTACCCTGACATTCTCTACCACTTTTTGTCCTTAATTTGCAGTTGAACTCTGACGAGAAGACCCCGCCGGATAGAGTCTTGCCTTGGCATTTGCTTAGTTAGGAGATATTTCAAGCGGAATGACCTGTAAAAATGACTATATCGAGACCCTGACAGTATCTTTCGAAAATTGTCTAAGGCATAGACCACTAGCTAACAATTCTTTCTCATGGTAGTATAGTTCCTTTGTGCTTCATTCAGGTTTCAGCACTGCAATAGACTATAAGGTTTTCCATCTTCTCTTTGTCCAATGCTCCAATAGCAAGATCACTTGCATCACCGCATCACCTGACGTTGCCAGATTAGGTGCCCCTTCTTGTTATTAAGTGCCGGTGGTCAAATGGGACTCTGACTCTTCAAAGCTCTTTTGAGTCTCCATCCCGAAAATTTAGCATCTTTCGAGAAGCTTATAAAGGGCTTAGCAATCTTGAAAAGTCCTTGATAAATCTCATGTAAAAGCTGTGACGAGAATTACCCTAAGCTGTACACATTTGTTGGGGGAGCGGTTTGGAAATAAGTTCAATTTTGCCTTGTCAGCTTCTATTCCCACATTGGAAATGACATGCCCTAACACAATCCCTTGGTTCACCATAAAATGACATTTCTCCACACATTAAGCACGGGGTTATTTTCAATGCACCTCTGCGGGACGACTTGAATTAGTCGGACATTCTTGAAATCAACTCAGGTATGCATTGATGTCATCCATGTAGACTTCCATTATCGCTCCACCATATCATTGAATATACTAAAGCATACATCTCTGAAGGTAGCGGGGGTGTTGCAAAGACCAAAAGGCATCCCTCACAGTAGGCGAAGTTCCAAATGGACAAGTAAAGGTAGTCACACTACTTGATCTTTTGGTGCAATCACTATCTGAAAGTACCCTGAATACCCATCTAAAAAGCAATAGAATGGGTGCCCAGAAACTCTCTCGGTGATCAATGAAGGCGTTAGGAAGTGATCTTTCCCAGTTCTTTGCATTGAGCCTCCTGTAATCTATGCAAACCCTCCAACCAGTGGTAAGGCGGGTAGACACATCCTTACCCTTTTCATTTTTTATAGTGGTCACCCACGACTTCTTAGGCTCCCACCTAGGTTAGACTTTGAGTGCCATAAGATGTGGGTAAGTAATCTGGAAACTGCAGCTCAAGCCCGGGACTTCAATGCGAACTACCTCCTGCGTGTGATTCAATCTCTATGTGTTTACTTTAACGACTGACTCCTCTTCTAAATAAATGATGGGTGCAGTTATTTGGGCGATGCCTTTTAAATCGGAAAATTTCCACCCAAACTTGCTTATTATCTTAAGAGGTCACGTGATTGTCCTCTGTGGAGTGGTTAAACGTGACAATATTATGTTGGACACTTCTTGTTTTTTCTTCCAAAATGCATGTTTTAATTCAGGCGGGGGTTTAGAGATCAATTTGTTGAGATTCCCTTTTCCTCTTCTCGATGCAAATGAGGTAGAATTTCCACTTTTTCTCCGGCACCTATGCGGACTCGTCGTAGGGTTCTGTTGCTCTTCCAAAGGCACTGAAATAACTCTGGGTTAGCACATCTTGCACTTCTTTGTGTGCTTTATTCTTGAGAATTGTATCTGTATACGAGACTTCTTCAGTCATCACTCCATTGGTTGCATATTCCTTTTACTCAGTGGAAGTTATTGAGGTTTCAAAGTCATGTTCCCAAGGTGAGTTGCATAACCCCATTTCGACAATTTATAATGGCATTAGTAGCGAAAGAATAGTAACTACGATGATGGTACATGGATTTATTTATTTACTTAATAAACTCTGTTTCAAGTGCGACAAAATCCTTTGGTAGTAGAATTTGTCCGCAATGATAGAACATCCTCAATGGTCCCCTTTGGTATTTTAATAGACCTATCGACTAGAGACATTGTGATGGAAGTGGGCTTCAGTTCTCCTAAACCAAGCTGCTTGTACATGGAATATGGCAGTAGGTTTACACTGGCTCTAAGTAATGGTGCTTTCTACCTAAGTGCCCCGAGTGCTTGAGTTGTGGGACATCCCGGGGTCTTTATACTTCAGGAGTGTAAAATGATGATAGCACTCACTTTCTCAGTCAAAAAAGGCCTTTTATTCACATTAAAGCCTCTTTTCAGGTATAAGTCCTTAAAAAATTTTATACGTGGGACTTGCTTGATCATGTCGAGAAGAGGAATGTTAAGCAACTTCGCTTCTTAGTAGTACCTCTGCAAATTTCAGTTTGATTTGTGATTTGTCTTTCCTGGTACCTATGGGGAAAGAAGGTTCTTCTTGTTTTCACCTCTTCCCTCTGTGGTTGTTCTTCTCTGGTGGTTCAACCCTTTGTGGGAGCTTTCTTAGTTGGTTAAGGACGTGGTCTCGAGTTCTTTACCACTTCTCAAAGCCACTCCTTTGACTTCATCAATTCTTACGTGGGATCATGACAGAATATATTGCATTCCTCTAGGGTTTTTCTTTATTATTTTGGGAAGGAATTTCACTTTTTCGAGGACCCTCACTATTTGGTTGTTTGGAAATGGAACTTTGCTGAATGCATGTTGTCTAATTTCTTGTTGAGTGAGCTCTCTCTTTGTTTGATTTCCTAGTAGTTTGAACATTTCAACACCTTTTGCTTCCTCCACAAAGGTACCCACCTTGCTTAAATTGAGTGCTTTAATGGGAGAAGAAGGTGGAGAGTATAACCTTTGTCTTTGAAGTGGAGCTATAAGCTGCTTCTTGTGCTCAGCAGGGAGCATATCCGGGGGGTTTAACTACGCATGATAGGTTTGGATGATTCCTCCAATTGGGGTTATAGGTGTTGCCATAAGGAGCATTTGTAGGTGGCTTATTTTATTTGAACATGGGCATGTCTTGATCAGTCCTGTGAAGTTGGAGACGATGCTCCTAGGATGGCTACTTGATTGACAATTTTAATATTTGGGTTGAGAGAAATCTGAGGCAGATTACTGCATTCTTGCTTAGCACTTCATCGCGATTTCTCATTTCCATCATTTCAAGATCCTCGACCTTAGATTAAGTGGTGATTTGCTTTCATCTCGTGTCTTCGGAAAGTGCATAAATGCCTCCTTTATTAGGTTGAAGGCCTCATTCTTTACGCCTCTCTTGAATTCGGTTCATCCGTACCTTGGGGAGTTTTAGCCACATAGTTGAAAAGTCCATGGCCGTATAGGTTCTTTATCGAGAAAGTCCCCTCCGCGCACGGTTTCGATGGTGCTTCATGGCGGAGACATACCATCATAGAAGTGATTCACAAGCATCCATGTAACGAACCCTTCCCAAGTATGGACATGCAGCATTAGTCTCCATAGATCTCTCGACAACGATAAAACTTCTCGTGTCGTAGGGTAGAGTAAGGTGTAGATTTTCCTCTTCAAGCGTTGGTCTTGGTTATCTTGAAAATTTCTTGAAATTGACTTGAAGATTATTGTTTCTGGTGTTCTCGGCCTTAGTGGTGGGCCAAATCTTGGCCTTGTCTTTACAGTGTCGAGGAATGCCTTCGGCTTAAAGCGGTCAGTATCAGACACACCTTCTTTAAAAGTTGTGCAAACTTCCTCGAACTCAGGATATACGTATATAGTTTCATTCTCCATTCCATGAAAAGTGGGAAGCGGGGGGCACGGATAAGTCTCAACGCCACATCATCCAGCGGTGGTATGATGCGGGAAGGTGCGCTCACTCTGGGAGGGTGTATGTAGTCTCTACGTTGACACATCTTTAATAAGTTCATTAGACACCTTGTTGACTTTCTTCATTCCAGGTGGAGGATCCATTTATGCTGTGTACACTGACTTCATAACCTTGTTCAATTGGTGTACTAACTCTTTGCAATCTACACGATATACCTCACATCGATGATGCATAAATACACATGGCCTGAAAGACAGCGAGAGCAACAACGAGGAGCTTACGAAAAGATCGATGTTGGTGAAAAAATAAAATATTTATTATATAAAAAAAAGACATTCGATGGTGGCTGGCGAGTAAAAAAACTTGAAATTCTAAACAATGAACTTCAAAGGTTTAAGGTCGTGATAGCGTAATGAGGATTACAAGTACCTTCGTCTCATCATCGTAGTTCGCTGCATCCGGCCCGGCCGGCCATCCATTTGATTCGCATGCCTTTGTGGGTGTTATGGATCAACAAAATTTATACCCTAAGTATTGATCTGTAGTAGCATGACTCTTTGCGGAGTATAGTGGCTCTAGGATCGAACTTGCAGGATGGGTTTCGTTTTACAAATGATTTGTATAATGATTCAAAATGGTGAGGCTTTTGTTTGGATTTCGAATTTGTACAAAAACAGTGGTTGTTATCAGTAACTAAAGGAAATTCGAAATAAAATGTAAAAAGAAGACAGCGAGTTTCGGGCCACCGTTTGGTATGATAGTTTGCAAGGTGTCCTCGGGTCTCGCATTAGAGCGAATGACATATAGTCATTTCCAAAGCCGAATCTTTGTTTAACTTTAAAAAACCAACTTAGTAACATTCCTCTTTGAACTATGGCATTTCTTGAGGCATTTTAATGTCCTAACGGTTGAAATCCGATGTTAACCTACCCTCGATGGCTGCATAAGTGACATCTAATGGATGTCGGTGTAACTACCATTAAAAATACACTGAATCAAAAAGCATGCAAGTGACCAGAAGAAATATCAAAAATAGCTTTTAAACCTAGTTTTGAAAGTTTGGAACATAAATGCGATACTGGCGTCTTGAAAAAGCAGAGGAACCTATCAAGCCATCGACCTTGTGACCACTCCCCTCTTCCAAGGTTTAGAGGCCTTGGCAAACATCCTTTGGTTTCATCCTCGAAAGGGTGTGTTTCGCTGGCGACTTTAGAAGTGAGAGAAGAGGAGAGAAGAAGCAGTAGGTAGGAAACCGAGGGCGTAATCGAAAATGCTTTAAATAGAAAGTTAGGTACAAAATGTTTATAAGATGGCTTATATGGCCTTCTGGTGAAAAACCCGATCTATCCTAAATGGCGTATCATTACAATTGAGGGTAGAAATGGAAAAAACCAAACGAAGTCTAAGTTTGAACCCAAAAGCGTGGAAAGCGAGGAAGAAATTTCTCTATAGCAAATTTTTTTGCTATTATTACGAAAAATTTATTATTCTAAAAATTTGTTATAATAAGCGAAATTTCATATCTTATCTGCTTGCGTCGGCTCCGTCGGCCTGCATCGGCTTGTTTCATCTTCAATTTCTTCATCGACGATGTAATCGAATATAAATCGTAGGGCTTCCGGTGTAAATCGGCTCAACCGATATGTAGCTTGATATGGTGGGATAGGTTTATGAAACACACCAAGAAACTACCGCAGCAAACCTCAATCTGATCATTAGGACGAAGGGACCTACACGTGTCAATTGGCTTAATTAATATGATTAGTACACAAAAAACACTCAAAACCTATCTTAAATAGGGCTCAAAATAGCACTTTTTGGGCACTAATCAAGTTCTGAAAGACAAATGATAGTATGACTACCTTGGACCAAAGGATGAATGAGTGGACGTTACGATCGATTAGCCCACACACTCTTGCTAGTGCTACGACGCCCACATTGCGTGAAGAACGCGTTACATTCGGTGCCCGACACTCACGCTGGTGCTGCGACATACGTGCGTGGGCGGGCGCGCGTTACGATCGGTGCTTGGCACTCACGCTGGTGCTACGACGCCGCATTGCGTGGGCGAGCGCGTTTTGAGCGATTTCTGACACCTCGATGCGTATTGTACCTTTAGGTACTTATTGTCTTCGCGTCTTACTCATTTATTATGATAGGTGCGGGTAATCAGCAGGATATATGATAAAATTTGAATAAAGAATAAAGAGTAAAGAATGAATATGGTAGAATGCGAGATGTACCCTCACGCGGTACCTGCATGTACGTTACATGAGTACCTATGGGTACTTTATCTGAAGTAAAATCTACGTAGTACCTCTGATTACTTAGTATCGATAAAATAAGTATAGGATTACGTAATATAAGTATAAAGTCAGTAGTACTAGCATGGGTACCTCAAATTATGATGAATCTAGTGGCGATATCTACGGTGCTTTTGTCTGAATAAGCTCGTATAAGATGGGTCTGAGGGTAATGCTCAAAACCAACACAGAGTATAAGATCAAGTCTGAGAATATGCTCTGTAACACAAGTACTCTAAGATAAGTCTGAATATGCTCTGTAATACAAGAGTATAAGATCCAGGGAAATACAAAGAATAAGCTCTATAACACAAGTATAAGTTAGTAAGACAAGTATAAGTTCGTAATACACGTATAAGATCGAAATCTGAGAATAAGCTCACAGCAACACAAGTATAAGTTCCATTAAGACAAGTATAAGTTCCGTAATACGTATAAGATCAGGAAATACAAGAATAAACTCACATGTCTAGTATAAGATCAGAGTAAAGACAAGTATATATGCTAAGTAATACAAGAGTAAGATGAAATCTGAGAATAATTATAAGTTACATGGTACATGGAGTACCTGTATCGATTAATTTACGTAGTACCTCACGAGATACCTCAGTATAAGCTCCAATCGGGGATAAACTCGTGGTACCTGCGGGTACGCCACATATGAGTATAAGTTAGTAGTACCTACAGGTTCTTTTAATTAAATATAAGTTTGATAGAAGCACAAGTACGTGTCTTTTGGGACATTTGAACAAGTAGTACTTACGAGTACTTCCGTATAAGAATAAGTTCTGCAATATCAGTATACGTTCCGTAATACGTACGGGTAATAAGCTTTGTAACTCCGATGGGAGATCCGAATAAGCATAAATACATTATAAGCATAAGTAATGGTATAAGTTCATTATATGAATGTATGAAAATTCTGATACCTGTTATTATTTTATGCTTTAAATATATATAAGACATATGTTTCCCACCTAAAAGTAAAAAAGCTTGCTTAACGGGTTTTAATCAGAGTATAGGTACGAAGATGTCAGAAAGCTTTTCGCGTATATTTGGACGACCTGGCAGTAGGGGTTCATCACAATGTGTCCAGCTCTGATTTGTAAATGTAAAGTAAAGTTTTTTGTATACCTATAAATGGGACTCGGTATATGTGTATAGATGTTGATGGAAACCACTAGTTAGTAGTTCTTTTGTATATATAATGATTTTATTATACGAGAAATTGTTTGTATACCCACAGTCTGAAGTTCGACTTTGAAAAAAAAAAGCGGTAAAAGTCGATTATATAGTCTTGCGCCGAGACCGGTTCGGATCAGCCATTCGAATTCGGGCCAAGGAATGCGGAGTGTGACATTTTTAGGCCAGCTCTTTCCAAATCTAGGATTCCAGCTTTTGATGACCCACCGCCTTATATTCAATCTCCACGGTAGGTGGCATGCCTTCTTGTAAACTAGGCGTCTGGCGACATTCCAAGAATGGTCTTGAAGGCTATGTATGCCCATAAGGAGTCCAGCAGTCTAAGAGACTAGTCTTTCCTGTTGGAGTTCACCACTTTCATCAATATGGTCTTGATTTCCCTGTTGGCGAGCTCATCTTGACCACTAGTCTGAGGATGGTAAGGGGTGGCCACTTTGTGCTTTATACCATATTTAGCTAGGAGGTTCTCAAAAGGTTTGTTGCAAAAGTGTGAACCTCGAAATCGCGATTATAGTAGCAGGGACCCCGAATCTTGAAAATGTTTTCCTTGAGAATTTTAATACCACCTTGTGATATAACACTCTGCATGGAGCTGCTTCAGCACTTAGACACATAGTCAGCCCCCACCAATATGTATATGTATCCAAAGGAAAGCAGGAAATAGCCCTATAAAGTCGATACCTCGAGCATGAATAAATCGACTACTAAAGTGGGTTTAGGGGCATCATGTAATGAGATGCCCCTTAGTCTTTGGCATTTGTCGCATACCACGACATACGTTGTAGAGCATCCTTGAAGAAGAAGGCGAAGAACTGGGATTCGGGACTTTCTTCTGTGTGATCTTACGAAACAAAATGACCTCCACATGCACTCATAGCGGTGATTGAGTATTCCTTCTTTGTTCTTCCTCAAGCACACATCTTCTAATTATCTGATCAACACAATATTTGAACAAGAATGGCTCTTCCCAATAGTAGGAATGAATCTTTGCAAAGAAGAACTTCTTGTCCTATGCCTTCCAGTCAACTAGTATTTCTCCTATTGCCAAGAAATTGGCGATGTGAGCATACCATGGGGTATTTTCTATTAGCAACAGGGACTCCTCAGGAAACTCGTCATTGATTGGAGGGTTGTGAGTGTTGTGTGCTATTGTTAGTTGCGAGAGATGATCTGCAACAACATTCTCAACCCTCTTTTTATCCTTGATTTGCAGGTTAAATTCTTGAAGTAGGAGAACCCATCTAATAAATGTAGATTTTGCTTGGTGAGAAAGGTATGGCCAGATGAATGTGAAAATTATGATGTCCGACCCCACTAAGTATGCATGAAATTTTCCAAGGCATAAACCATTGCCAACAATTCTTTCTCTGTAGTAGTGTAGTTCCTCTGTGCTTCATTTAAAGTTTTGCTTGCATAGTAGACAGCTATCTAGGTTTCCGTCTTCTCTCTTTCAGGAAGCTGCTCGATGCGAATCACTTGCATTGCACATAACCTCAAAGGTAGCGTCGGTTAAGGGGCCCTTACCATTGGTGTAGTGGTAAAGTAAGCTTTGTGCTCCTCGAAGCTTCTTTGGCACTCATTATCTATCTGGTGGCATCCTTTTCTAGTAGCTTGTAAAGAGGTTTGACAAATTTACGAAGTCAGCAGTAGACTCCTATAGAAACACGCATGTCGAATTGCCTCACAATCTTCACATTTGTGGGAGAGGAGTTTGGAAATGAGCTCGATTTTAAACTGTCGACCTCAATTCCCTTGTTGGATATGATATATCGAGCCATGATTCCTTGGTTGACCATGGAAATGACACTTTTCTAGTTCGGCACGAAATTTTCTCAAATGCTGTAGAGGCAGTTTGAGGTTGATTAAGCATTCCCTTGAAACTACCTCCATATCTGTGATGTCATCCATGTAGACCTCCATAATGCATTCCACCTTGTCACTAAAAATACTGAGCATACATCTCTGGAATGTGGCAGGGGCATTGCATAGACCGAAGGGCATTCTTCTGTAAGCATAATGATTAGTGCCGAATAGTCTTTATTTTGAGCCACATTCATTGCGGGTTTTGAGCACTTTTGTGTACTAATCAACTAAACTCTTGATTGACACCAGGTCAGAGTATACTACTAATCATATTTTGTATGGATATTTTTGTAGTTTTGCAAGCGATTATACCTTTATCTTGAGAGCCGATTCAAATCAGAGGAACCTGGCCCAGAACTTCAGGTACATGAACAAGCGAGAAGGCAATTAGAGCTAAATGGGGAGGTGGGGAGTTGAAAGAGATTTTGCGGTGTTGCGAGATTTTTTTGTGATCTGCCGAATTTTCCATGACATGCATTTTCTTTGTGTTGACCACTTATTGATTACTTTTTGTGGTTTTGTACCAAATTACCCTCATTGTATTTTGTGCTGTTTCATATTTTTTTGTAATTTCCTTATTTCGAAGCGGTATATAAGCCTCGTTCGAGCTCTGTAAAATCAATCATCATCTCGATAAAATTGGCGCAAGCTTTGATTTCCCACGGGTGTGATTTTCTCTCGTTTTTCTCCCTTTCTCGCATTTTTCTCATGTGAAACACCCTTTGAGGATGACAACTCAAGGGATGCTTGGCTAAACCTCCCTCATCCTTGAAGAGGAGAGCCACTGGGTTAAAGGTTTAAGGTAATACACTGTTCCTTGTTACCACCGCAGGCATCTATTATCATTTATGTTTCTGCATCTCACACGTGGGTTTGAATCCCTGTGATGTACCCTGAGTGGCTAGTACTTGGCAAGCTTTCAAGGATCAGTGGATACTTATTGATAGATCCATTGATGCTCAATTAGTTGCCATTTATTAGCTCCTGCCCAGTTAGATCGACGGATAGTTCTAAACTGAAACGGTAATGGGTGATAAATCTTTGTATACTAGGAAGAAACTTTTAGGGTTCGGTTTTATAGCGAGCCTAGATCCCAGGCTCGGGAAATGACTATAGGTCATCCTCCCGTGAGAAAAGGACCAGGGAGCATTATAGTTACCTTAGAACCTGGCAGGTGGTTCGGGGAAACGAGGGGAGTTCTTTACACTTTATTTATCTCACCGATTCTGAGTCTTACAAACCATCCAGCCTCCAGCATTTTTGCAAACCCCAAATCGAAGTGGAAACACCCGATTTCAATCAAACTTTGTGACTCATTTAGCATGAAGAAAACCCATCCACACAGAGTTAGACCTTGAGCCTTTATACTCTGATAGCTTTGCTATGGCGTACTTGATCCTAGGATACAAATGTGTGATTCGGTACACCTACGGCCTGAATCAAATAGGCGTTGTTGCGGGGAATGGTGTGGTGAAGTGTGAGTGAGAAGGTATTGAACATGATCCACATCCTGAGTGTTGGTGAATCTCATTCCTTTTATTTTACCATTATTCCCAAATTACGAGTTCAACTGTAGAAGTGAATCTTTATCTGTGCATACCCAATTTTCTTTGTTTTAAGTTTAACCCGACTATAACCCTTTTTGGTATCGTTTTGGTCTCTTTATTGTTTGTGTTGTGTTTCTAGGACTTTATACGACAACGGAATAGAACCACTTCTGAGGCGGTGAAGAACTTGATTGCACCACGAGCAGTGTAAAGTCAGTTTACATAATGTCGGATGGAGCCCCCACGAGAACAACAAAGTCGCGGGGATACGAGAAACCCCGATACTACATGTCGATGAGGGACCATATATACACCCACGAGGTGGAGTGCGGCTTCATGCATTGTACCTCCTTGTAGAAGATGTAGTTATCGGGCCTTATTTGGTGTCCCTTTCCCTGACCTTCATGGTATGGAAAATGAAAATCCGTGCACACACATCAAAGAGTTTGAGGAAGTTTGCGCAACTTTGAAGAAGGTCTGATCGATATGGATCTGTAAGGCGAGGCCTTTCCCTTAACCTCAGTGAAGAAGAGATTTGAAAACTCAATTCTCAGGCGAGAACCATGAGGTGGCGAGCTGACGAGTTTTGAAAAAGTTCTTCGGTGCACCTGAGGACAGCGAGTTTGAAGCGAGTGCCATTTGCGACCGTGATGTGTAGGAAGTTCTACCAATGTTGGGAGAGATATATGGAAACCATCAGTGCATGCCCACACCATAGCTTTGATACATGGATGTTGGTCAATCATTTCTATGATGGAATGTCTTCTACCATGAAGTAATTATTAGAGACCATGTGTGGGGGGGACTTCTGACGAATCAGAATGAAGCCATGGACTTCCTGTTATGTAGGCCGAACCTCCAAATCTTGGGATGAGCGAATCCACAGGAGACCAGACGGATGAGGCCACCGCGATCGAAAGGGAGGCATATGCTCGCTCTCGAAAGGACGTAGGCTAGCGAAATTTGTCCATGACGGGGAGGGTGGAAGAGCTTGGTAGAATCGGCCATGAAGAGTATGAGTAGTGGCCCGGGGCATCATGCCTGGCTTGACCATGCTTTGGTGTCGTTCGGAATTTGAGCACGAGGAGAGCATTGCCCAAGTATTCCTTAAGTAAGGGACTTTATGGATGAACAAGCGATGGTAGACGTCTGACCACCGACCCACTGACCGTACATGATACCTCTGATCAGTGGAGGAACCACCCCGAGCCTCTCCTGGAAACCAAAACCACCACCTATGTACCTCTATTTGCCTGGCAATGACAAGGAGTCCTCGACCCCCAGCCATAGCCACCACCATCTTCTTCTCCTGTTGAACAAGCCATTTTGAACTTGAGTAAGGTGGTGGGGCGACTTTTGTGGAAGAGCAAGGCGGTAGATGCCCGGGCGATCGAGAAAATTCGACACGGTGGAAAGCACACTTAATAAGAAAATGGCGACACTTTCGAGAAATTTCTCGAAAGCATGACGATCATAGTGAAATTTCCAAAAAATATGACAACTGCGGTATTCAATATTAGGCTATCAACTAGCAGCAGGTCTCTTTTGGAAGGGAATTCCTCTCGGATACAACCAAATCGAGGAATTTGCATAGAAGTGAGCTCTTAGTGAGCGAATTCTAGGATGTGGATGAAGTTAAGAGCGATACGTCACATTGAGAAGTGTGAAGAGCTCAAGCCGGCCGGCACCAGGCTAAAGAAAGGGTTAGAAAATTTGAAGAAACTAAACCGGAGGAGGTGGTGATCAAGCGGTACAAAAAAAAAATAACACACCCAGCCTTTTCCTCGAGCAAGCTAAAGGAGGCTGTGTCGAATTTGAAGAATGTTAGAAGTGCGAGGGTAGTGAAGATCCAACATCCTTGCTTGGCATGATCAAATAGGTCCCCACCTATACGAAATTTTAAAGGACTTGTATACGGTGAAAAAGGGGGCTGAATGTTGACAGAAGGCCTTCACATTGAGCAGGTGGTCTTATCGTGTCTGAGGGCTCAGGTGAAATTGCAAAGATCCGGGTTGTCGACCCGGCTCGGTTAATATTGGAGGCACTTGCGTAGAAAAGGCGCTGCTAGACACAGGTGCAAGTGAATCCTCCTCCCCGCTTATTCGTGTCTCTGAAGCGGCAGGTGGGAGAACTAGAAGCCCACCTCCATCACGAGTATACTCTTAGTTAGATCCATCGAATGCGAAGGACAGGTGGAAGATGTTCTCATCAGTGGGCCAAAATTCTACTATCCAGGTGGATTTTAATTGTACTTATACGAGAACCGGATACGATGGGGGCGGTATGTGCACATCATCTGAGGGAAACCATTATTGGCCACCTCGATGTGATTATCAATTCTTAGGAAATGGTGTTATACAACTCACCTTCGAGCATGACCTAGAGACTCGACATCTTCCACTTGGTAAGCACATTACAACGTGGAAGATGGCTCAAGAAGTTGCATCGATAACACAATCTGGAAACGGTGGCTGACGGAGGATGCGAGGATTTGTGGTGAAGAAGCGGAGTGTTCGGAAGGCGTGAGAAGCTGGAACATGAAACTTATTATTGGGGCGATGGAGAAAAAGTAAATTTTGCCTTTGATGATTGAGAGAACAGTGAGCCTAGAAATTGGAGCTTAAACCTTTGCTTGTGGAGTTGAAATACTGTTGGAAGACCGGAGGTATCCGATTGTCATTTCATCCTGTAGCACTTCAGGAAAGATGATCACGCACATCCCACAGGGAGAGCAAGCAAGCCACTAGGATGGAAGAATTACGATCTTAAGGGTATTAGCCAGGGTTTGTACCCATCACATTTACAGGAGGAGCGAGAGTCAGTCAAAGGCGGCCCGCGAGAAGGCTGAACACGTATATAAGAAGTGGTTGGGGCGAAGTTAAAGCTCTCTTTGCGGTGGTATCATCACCCGTATCGGATAACACAGGTGAGTGATTAGGTACCGCGGTAGGGTGATGTGGAATCAACAAGATTTATATTCTAAGTTCGTCCCTCTTACTTGAAGTGATCAAAACTCTTTGCCCGTTATAAGCGATCCTAGAGGTCAAACACGGAGGATGAGTTTCATCCACGAATGGTCGCATCAATGTTTGAAAATGGTGAGGTTTAGTTTTGGATTTTCGGATTTTGTTAAAAACAGGGGAGGTTGGTTGTTCACTGGTTGAGTGTAATGGCTTAAATAAAAGTGTGAAATGGTAACCTTGAAGGCTTGGGTCACTAGCTTGACAACATGGGGTATTCACAGGTGTCTCAGGGTTCTTTCCTCGCATTAGAACCCAAATGACATATAGTGAAACCAAAGCTTAGGTTCTTTGTTTAGCTATAAAACCCTAACCCTAAAAACCACTCTGTTGAGTCAGCAGTACTAAACATTCAAAGTCCCGTTCAGGTTTGAAACCACTAGCATTTAACCTCATTCCCGTGGCTGCGTAAATGACATCCCAGAATGGCAGTGCATACACCATTAAGAATGCGAACCACTACGGCGTAGCAGAAGTATTGACGAGGAAAGACATTAAATGGCATTAAACCTAGTTTGGAAGCGGGAACCATAAATGCGTGCACGTAACATTGAGAAGCATGGGGGCGACTGCGGTAACTGGCTTGAGCTAAATGACCCTCTTCCAAGGCTATGAGGCTTAGCGAAGCATCCCTTGAGTTGTCATCCTCGAGGGGGTGTTTAGTAGCTAGAAAATGAAAGAAAGAGGAGAGAGAAGCAATAGAACCTTTAAATAGAAAGCTAAGGAAAAGTGTATTAAATGAAAAATTGCTTAGGGTTACAAAAGGTGAGGGTTTATATAGTCGACCAAAGTGTGTGAAAATGCAAAAATACCTAAAATATGAAATTACATAAGGGTCGAAATGGTAATACATCAAACGTGGTCGTTTGGGATCAAGTATACCAAAAACACGAGGCGGCAATTTAAGCTATCTCTGGGGAATTAGCTATATATGGCGAAAAATGAGACCAGCGAGTGAAATTTTCGCTATGAGCAGTAATTTTATTTAAGCTAGCGAAATTTATTATGCGAAAATTTGTATAGCGAATTTTAGCTAAGATTGCGGGAATTTTATTATGATTGCGAAATTACCGCAATCTTAGCAATTTCGCAATCATAGCCAAAATTCTGTTGCCTCTGCCGTCCACTTGACTTCATTTTCGTCATTTCACTTGATATTTCTTCATTTTGGGTTGATGAAATCAGAAATTCTCGCATTCGGCGCAATCACGACGCCCGGGCTTGTGACTTAAGTTCCCAGAGACACAGAAACTACCCAAAACAATCTCGAAAACAAATTAGTAGCACTAAGTGGACATGCACATGACAATTGGCTTAATTCATATGATTAGTGCGCAAAAAGCACTCAAAACCTATCTTGAATAGGGCTCAAAATAGCACTTTTGAGCCTTGTCGGTGAAGTCGACCCGGTGGTGCCTAAGAAATCGGGGTAACCCGCGGTCGTAATGAGAAAAAGGAGAGGAGATGCCCACTCGCCTTACCATGGGTTGGAGGGTATATATTGATTATAGAAGGGTAAATGAGGTGACCAGGAAGGATCACTTCCCTCTACCCTTCATGGATCAGCTTCTTGAAAGGATTTTTGGTCGACCCTTCCTGTTCTGGATGGCATCGGGATGCTCAGAACAAATTGCTGTAGAAGACCAGGAAAAGACCACCTTCACGTGCCCATTTGGCACATATGCATATAGGAGAATGCCTTTTGGCCTGTGTAATGCCCCTGCCACATTTCAACGATGTATGCTCAGTATTTTTAGTGACATGGTAGAGCACATTATGGAGGTTTACATGGATGACATTACAATCTATGGAGGGAGTTTTGAAGAATGTCCTATGTCCCGAGCACAGGCTTGTCTTACATAGGTGCATAGAAAAAAACACAGTACTAAAGCGGGAAAAATGCCATTTTTATGGTCGGTCAGAATTATGCGGGGCATATTATTTGAAAAGGAATCAGAAGTTGATATGGCAAAATTGACTTAATTTCAAGCTGCGCCCCCCTTTACCACGAATGTCGAGGCGTGAGAGGCAATTCTTGGGGCATGCCGGGGAGTTCTGAGGAGGTTCATCATGGACTTCTCAAAATTTACCAAACCTCTACCTGGCTTCTTTGGAAAGATCTTAAGGTACTTAGGATCTGATTATAAGAGCTTTTGAAGCTTAAAGCATATTTGACCACTACACAAATAGTGCAAAGAGCCCAGCAGTAGTTGCCCTTCGAGGTGATATGCAATGCAGCTTGATATGACCATTGGAAGCGAGTTCGGACGAAAGGGAAGGAGGAAAGCCTTATATGGTCTATTATGCGAGGCAAGACCTTTGAATGAGGCGCAGAGAATTACAACCATAGAAAAGGATGGCGATGATATGCCTTAGACAAATTCGAGCTTATTTGGTTAAATTCGGACATATGGTATTATTGGATCACTCGACGCGATACACTCACTAAACAAAATGCTAAGGCTAGGCTTATCGGGTGGGTTCCTCTCTTTGCAAAGTTTCTTTCTACAAATCGGGAATGAAAAGGGTGTGAAGGAATGTTGTTCTTAGATCACCTCTCGAGGATTAACAATCGCTTCCTGACACTCACAGCCCTCCGTCCGATGATGAGTTCACACGAGGGGAGTCAACTGTCTTGGTTGAGGAGGCACTTACTGGTAATACTCACATTGAAAGTGCTTGGCTCTGGGGAGCTACGGCCAGTTGGAAAGCCTGAGATAAAGTTCTTCTTTGCAGAAATTCACTCTATTATTGGGAAGAACCCTTCTTGTACAAAATCTTTGTGCTGACCGGATAATCGAAAAGGTGTGTGCTGAGCCTGACGTAGGGAATCCTCGATCTTGCCATGAGGACCTTGTGGAGTATTTGCTTCTAGAAAGCGTAAGAAGGTCTTTGATCACGGATTCTCTGGCCCTCTCTTTCAGGATGCCGTACCATGTGCAAGGAATGCGAAAACGAATGCGGTGGGAACATTTCGTAGATCACATGATGCCTTTAAACTCGATTTTGGTAGTTGACCTTTTTCGATATGGGATCGATTTCATGGGGACCATTCCTTCCTCCCTTGGATACCTCACATTTTGGTAGAATTGGTATGTGTCCAAGTGGGTTGAAGCGAGTTCCTTGCGAGCGACGGACCACGGGGGTGGTATTGAAATTCTTGAAGGAGAATATATTCTCTAGATTTGGGGTCCCCAAAGCCATAATTAGTGATGGAGGTTCGCATTTTTGCAACAAACCTTTTGAGAGTCTCCTCACCAAGTATGGTGTCAAGCATAAAGTAGCCACCCCATACCATTCTCGGTGGGTGGCGGGTTGAACTAGCCCGACGGAGAGATCAGTGATACTAATGAAAGTGGTGAACTACAGCGAGAAAAGTTGGTCTCTCAATTCTTTGGACTCTTTGTGGGCATACAGACAATTCTGAGACCGTGGGCATGTCTTCTTGTCGCTGGTCTATGACAAGGGCATGTCGCTGCTTGTGGAGATTGAGTATAAGGCATGGTGGAAGCCGGTGAAGAGAGTGAACTTGGATATGGAATAATTTGGTCTCAACGGGCTCCTCGATGTCAACGAGCTAGAAGAGGCGAGGAATATGATGCCTACTTCAACTCGAAAATTGAAAAGATAAGGCTGAAGAGGTGGCGCGATCTGACTAATAGCTGTGAATTTCAAACAAAGGGGAGACCAGTGTTGCTCATGACTCGAGATCCTCTTTTCAGGGCAGCGCCCGATAAGATGGATTGACCCATTCCATCCGATTACATCACAATATAGTTAGTGGACACTGCTTTCGATCAAAGACCACCGGGGTATTCAAGGTTAATGAAGCGAAAGGCTGAGAGCTCGTATGCGTGCAACACTTGATTGACAAGGGAATCCCCTCCTTGACCCCCCTTGATTGCTCAAATCAGTCTTACGAGTGGCTTCTGCGTGTATCACCGACCCACAAATTTGTTACTAAAATTTTTGTTTCTTTACTTTCAGTTCTTGTTTTTAGAGAGTTTCTTGACTCACTTGCCTTTTGGCTCCTTTTTCTTTGAAATTTTTTTTTTCTCTCATCTATAAGATCATTTTCTCACAATTTTTAGTCTTTTGTTTTGCAGGTGTTGCGGAGTAGAAATTTGATTTGGGGTGTTATTTTAGCATCTGCGAAATTTTCCCGACATGCGAATTTTGCCCTTGTTCATCTCCTTACTTTCATCTTCGGAAAAGTCTGGCTGCCAGATCAGCGCCGTTTCCTCGCCCAGCCATTAATTTTCCTTTCTTTTGAACCCGACCATTTAATGATATTTAAGGCCGTTAATTGGCAGAAATACTCATCCCCTTTCTCTATATAAAGCCCCTTTTCTTATTTCCTTTTCATTTCACATCCGTTTCAGTTCTGAAGCCCCGCCACACTTTTCTTGCTTCTTCTCGGGCTAGTATGGTGAAGACCGCGGAGCGCTTCCGGCCCGGGTGCGCCTTTCTTCCCTCCCCCTACCGTGACTCCGGCCCGACCACACCGCCAATTTTCTTCAACTGTTAAACTTAGAGGCGTCTTTAGTGAGTTCCTTAGCTATAGCCCACGCCTCGAGATACCACAGGTTGGCCCACTCGCCTCTCTCCGCCACATCCTAAGGCATCTGGGAGACCCCCGTTGTCTAGAGGTCCGGACCTCGGGCCCGGGAGAATCCCTCCCGACTCGAGCCTCGAGAGCCCCGCAAATCACCACCTCATCGGGGCCACACAGTAGAGCCCTCACTCCCCGAGACTGTCCCAAACTTCCATCATCAAGCGATCACTCTTCCAAGCTGCAACCCTATTCCGGGGAATGCGATTGCGATGAGAGGACTGCATGTGAGTTTATTATGATTTTTCGTCCTTTTGGCGAGCCAGAAACTCAGGACTCGATGCTCTTAGTGCGGGAGAGGTACTCCACCGGGCGTTCATGACACCTTTCCGTCGGTTTTCTACCCTCGGGTGGTCGCCGAGTTCTACCCGTGATGACATCCCGAGCGTGAGCCCCACGATTACTCTTCATTTCTCCATCGGCGGTCGGCTAGGATCTTAGGCCTCCGGACATCACCATTGCATTCCATTGCAGGTGGTCCTGCGACTGGTAGATTATGGCGGTGGCCACGTCCGCACTTGAGGAGATGGTGCGTCTTCTTCCGGGGACACATTATGGCCGGTTGGTTATCTTGAGACGACTCCACACGCGTATGCTTAACATCGATCACATTATACGGTCTAATCTTTCCCACTTGACATCTGATTCGGAGGAAGGCGTATTTAGAGCCTATTTCACATCTCGGAGGGCTATTGGTTCAGTCCTGCTGAGCTTATTATGACTTGTTCTATTTCAGGGCGAATCACGTCGTGGAGTCTATCTTGAGTGAGTCCACGCCTCTGCTATTCGAGACTCTATGCAGTGCTTGAGAATATGGGCTTCACGATGAGCTGATTGAACGGTCGTGACTCGAAGAAAGGCCAGGCCCTTCTGCAGGTCGATCGGTGGCGGCTTATGCCCTTCTGTTCCCGCTTCCGGTAGAGGACGTTAGGTTCGCAGAATCTTCTGCCGAGGAAGCGTTGTGAGTGGAGCATGTTGGGGAGCCTCGGGCTCAGAGCACCCCTCGATCTCGGCTTCTCCCTCACGGCTCGATGCCGTAGCTCAACGCCCTGCGTCTTTTCGGGGTCCATGTAGCCACAATCCCACCTGCCGCCCTGCAGGGCGGTCTTGTGGCGAGCACTTCGCACCACCTCATGGCGTATCACGATTTCCACCGTGATGTCGACCATCATGAATGCGATTCGCATTCTCCCACTTTACAGTGGCATCATTTGCGGCGCCCGTGCGACCCTCGCGGACGGGATGACTCACAACGGTGCCATGTGGCTTAAACGAGAGCCATTCGCCTGGGGCTCGGAGCCCCGTCCTCATGCGGATCCGAGTCACTGGGTCTCCTAGTGAGTCTCCTATATGTACCCGCTCCGGTGTCTCCGCTCTAACCCGGCGGGCCAGGGTGCCACCTCGCCTCTAGCCTGCGGCTCCGCGCCATTGGCGGTACACTTGGCCGGTTAAGACCCACTCCTCGTGTACCTCGGCCGTCAGGGCCAGGGACGCCTCTTCATAGACCTCTTGGCGAGGTGGTAGCACTTCCTCCACTACCTTTGCAATCCACACCCCATTGCGGTTAATGACCGCTTGGTTGGGGAAATTAGTGAAGAGTGAATTTTAGAATATATATCTTTTGTAGATATCGGTTTGTTTTACGCACGAATCTCGCGTATTAAGCCCATTTGTATGTTTAGTGGCTTGCTTTTTGCTTCTTTGAGAAAACATTTTTGAAAAAGCTAAAAATTTAGTGATATTCTTATTATACATATCGAACCAGATTCGATTTCTTAACCCGTTTGCAACATTTTTGCCCCGTTTTTTTATTGGTTTCTTAGCACGAGTTGAAAAGGGTGAAGCTACCCAATTTCGTGATACTAGATTAGTTCACATGCATGATTAAGTGGTTGGTCGGTTAAGTCTCACAATTATTTAATCTTTTTCTTCCACCTTTAGCTAGCCACACACTATGCACATCAGTTTTCTGTAATAGCTTGAGCGCATAACTTCCTTGCTCGTCTGAGCACTGCCTAGTTTCATTGACCACACACAGCCAAATGTTATGGTTCCCTGAATAGAAGGCGATGTGTCTTCCAAAATAAAAGAGAAAAAGAAAGAAGAAAAGAAAAGAAGAAAGAAGAGAAAAGCGTGGCGGCTTGCCTTGAAACAGAGCACGGTCAGAGGGTTCAATGAGAATCTTTAAAGCTGGTGCCTAAGCCTTAGTTGGTTGGGAGCCATCGGCAGTACTTTGTATGGGTGAATGGGTGAGGTTTAGTGAGTCGTAGAGTCTTGGAATTCCAGTTCATTGGATGCAGGGGCGAGGCAGGAGTTAGCGGTCGAGATCATATGACTTGATGCCCTAAACTAGTTGGGTTGAGGTCATCGGTGGACCCGTTACGGACTTTGGTGAGTCGATTTCTTAGCATTGCATCCTCACGATACAAAAGAAATATGACAAAGAGTGGAACCAGTTTATTTAGGTTGGTCGAGGTGCTAGGAGTTGGCGGTAGCTTGGTTGGGAGGCAGGTTTAGCGGGATGTTGGCCCGATCCATAAACATAGATTTTGGTGGAAGTTTCAGGTCAATTCCCTTGGGATAGATACTCTTATGAAACTTGGTCCTATATGGCATTTACTCTCCCAGGCTGGTTGTTGTGCAGGGTCTCAATCATTCACACTAAGGGTAGGGCATTACCTACTCATACACTTCTTGAAAATACCATTCCTTTTGAATGAGCTTAACCTGTCTGCTCTTTTTTTCTTTTCTTTTTGTCATTGCTAAGGGACTAGCAATGTGTAGGTTGGGGGGAGTGATTAGTGCCCAAATAGTGCTGTTTTGAGCCCTGTTCATTGTAGGTTTTGAGCACTTTTTGTGTACTAATCAGCAAATAACGATTGACACACTAAGGTCAGAAGTATCACTAATCATATTTTGTGGATATTTTGTAGTTTTCAAACGATTATACCTTTATCTTAAACCCGATTCAAATGCGAAGAACTGGCCCAAATCGAAGTTTGCATGAATAAAAGAAGAAGAAGCGGTGGGCTAAATACGAGAGGAGGTGCGAGAAAATTTTGCGAGTGTTGCGAATTTTAGTAAGGTATGAAAATCCCCCGCGACATACCTGTTTTCTTTGTGTTGACCACTTTTTGGCTTTGCTTTTGTGGTTTTGTACCAAATTGCCCTCATTGTATTTGTTTCATATTTTTTTGTAATTTCCTTGACTACGAAGCGTATAAGCCCTGGTCGAAGCTATGGCAAAATAAATCCATCGATCAGTAAGAATTGAGGCGCCCAAGCTTTCGACTTTCATGGTGTGATTTTCTCGTTTATCTCCCCTTTCTCGCGTTTTCACCATTTGGCTTGAACATAGCTTTGGGGATGACATCTCCAGGGATGCTTGGAATTCCAAACCTCCTCGTCCTTGAAGGAGGGCCGCAGTTAAGGTTTGAGGTAATACAACATTCTCTGTACGAGGCGGACATCCCCATTATCATTTATGTTTACGTATCTCCTGAGTGGGTTTGAATCCACGTGATGTACCCTTAGTCGGTAAATGCGGCAAGGCTTTCAAGGCTTAGTGGATACTTGTGCTAGATCCCGATGCTTTCGATTGGTGCCATTTATTAGCTCGCCGGGGTGCCGATCGATGGATGGTTCTGGCGCGCTGAAACGATGGGTGATAAATGTTATCTTAGGAAAACTTTGAGGTTAGGTTTTATAGCCAAACTGGAATCCGTGGGAAATGACCTGGAATTATCCTCCCGGTAGCGAGAAGACCCGAGGCGTACAGGTTACCTTAGAACCACTAGCGTTAATTACGGAAACCCAAAGGAGTACTTTTACACTTTATTTCTCATTTAAGTCTTACAAGCCATCGACCTCCATTTTTACGAACCCCGAATCCTAAGTGGAAACACCAATTTCAATCAATTGTGACTCATTTTAGCATGAAGAAAACCCATCCTGAGTTCGGCCAGTAGACATTTATCTTAGATGGCTTTTCTTATGAGGTAGAATCTAGGATCTGAATATTGTTGATTAGGTACACTTCTTGTGGCCTGAATCACATAAGTCTGAATGGGCCAATTGAAGGTAGTATTTTCTTGTTCATTTGCTGATATCTCGATCTGGAAATAGCCTGAATAGCCATCCCAGTGTAGAAGAAGTGCACAGAAATTCTCGAGGCGATCATAAAGGTAATAGGAAGTGATATTTTCTTATCACTTCACCTCAGCCTCCTGTAATCAATGCATGCCCTCGACTGTAGTAAGGCGGATGGGCACCTCTTCTCCTTTCTCGTGCGTCACAGTGGTCACCACAGGACTTCTTGGGAGCCTGACTTGGATTGGAGCCGTGATGCTATCGGATGTGAGGTATGATCTTGGAAGCGCAGTGGTTAGAACAACTGCATGTATCACTTCACGCATGTGAGGTTTAATCTTCGTGGTACACTGAGCCGTCTCGCTTCTTCTTCTAAATAGATGTGGTATGTGCAAACCCGAAGAATTTAATTCATGAATCAGAGATTTTCCACTTGATACTTTGCTTGTTCTCCACGGATGTCCCCAGACTATTATTTTTCCTATGAAGCATTAAGCGAGGAGGATATAACAAATGGACATTGCTCATTTTCTTCTAAGTATGAGTACTTTAATTCCACAGGTAGGGGTTTGAGATCCAACTTTTGAGGCTCATTGGTTCCTTATGATCGAGTAAAGGTAGAATTTCTTCATTTTTCTCCATGGCCCATTATGCGAGTACGCAGTCTTAGGTTCCTTGTAGCTCTTGAGCGATGAATGAAAACATGTTACACATCCTGATTCTTCTTTGCTCGGCCTTGTTCCTCCTAGAATAGTGTCAATTATGCAAACCTCCCCTCACGGACCCTCTTCCTTGGTTGCATATGCTTTTTGCTCGAAGTGGAAGATATTGAGTAGTCATGTTCAGAGATGTAAGTTGCATAACTCCATTCGGCAATTGATGATTGCATTGGGGTGGCTAAGAATGGTCTTCCAAGGATTATAGGCATGATTGGCTCCCAGCTGCGGCAGCTTTGTATCGAAACCTGACAAAATCCTCGGGATAGTAGAATTTGTCCACTTGTATCAACACATCCTCCATAGTGCCCCTCGGGATTTTTATGGATCTGTCTGTGATTAATGCCCAAAAAGTGCTATTTTGAACCCTATATTAGATAGGTTTTGAGTGCTTTTTGTGCACTAATCATGTCATTTATGTCAATTGAAGTGTTCTAGTCTTCTTAGTAACACTTATGCCATTTAAAGGGTATTTTGGTTGTTTGTAGAGGCTTTTGCAACTTTTGGAGTTCAATCTATTACAAAGGATGAATCATGGGGTGGAATTCAAGTCTCGACCATCCAACCCCGACCCGAATCAATGAAAACAAAGGTAAAGTGAAGAAAATTAGTACGATTGAAGCGGGATGAGCGTGAAGGATCAGCCAATGCGAGGAATTTTAAGCTAAACTTGCGAAAATTTTTAAACTAAGATTCGCGAATTTAAGCAACCTTAAGAAAATTCGCAACCTAATAATGTAAATTTAACTAGACCACTCAAATTTAAGCCTTATTGTTCCTTAGCGAAAATAATTGATTTAAGCTTCTCACAGAATTTATTAATATGAGAATTTCGCTATGTGAGAATTTCGCTAATAAGCGAGTACTTACCTTAGCAAAATTTCTTGTTTTAAGCTAGACTGTTGATTTAAGCTAATTAGCGAAATTCTTGATCTAGCGAGGTGATGCCTACCGTCATGCTTTGTAATTAATGCGAACCGCCTCCCGAACTTGGTATATTATGAATTGTCTATGTAGCCAATTTCATAGGTTTGGTATTTTCATGCCTTGAGGTGGCCTATACTAAGCCCTCTTGTTTGTAACCTAAGTAACAATTTTGGAACAATTTGGAGGAGGAGAAGATATTTTGTAAGTTTTCATTTTGTAAATAAAGTCTCGTATTTTTATTGAGGTTTTGCTTTCCTCTCTTCTCTCTCCTCTTTCTCTTACTTTCTCGGCTGCCAGACACCCCTCTTGAGGATGACAACTCGAGAGATGCTTGGCCTAAGCCTCCTTTTCTTTGAGAAGAGGAAGGAGGCCCAGCTTGATCAGTGTAAGGGCATATGCATGTTGTCCTCTTGTACTAAAAGCTACAGGTAAGATGTATTTATGGCCACTTATATTCTCAAAGCATGGTTGCATAACATTGAATGTCATTAATGTGGCCAATTCTCTCCATGCTTTAGGATCCGGTGCATATTCGATTGAGAGAAGTCTTGTGATTCTTTAGATGGTCGCTACGAGCCTTTAAAATGATATTTATATGTTGGGTTTCTCGAGTGGGGTTGTAGCATTTAATGTTATTGATTTGGCCAATACTCTCCATGCTTTAGAATCTGATTGCATAATTAGTGATAGATGTCTTACATTGTTCTTTAGATGGTCTTCTGAGCCTCTGAGATGATATTGAATGTTAGGGTTTCAAACAGTAAAGGGGCCATAGCGCATGCTACTGTATTGACTCAAATGGGGTTAGCTTCCATGGGTGAGGTTTGCTAGTTGAAATATAGATCGGTTATGCCATGGACTATAGGTTGCATGTCATAGCAGCAGGGATAAACAGGGACACTTGTTTGCCTAACTTGCAAGTTGGTGACTGAAATCTTAAGTTAACTTTTTCACCTTTTACTTCGATTTCTGATTCTCGAGTTTCCAAACCATTCCCAACATTTTTGTTGTTCCAAAGTCAATAGCCTTACCTTCGTACGCGATGCAAACCATTTTAGGATGAAAACCCGTCCCCGTGTTCGACCACAGACTCTTATCTTTGCGGTAAGCAATTCACGCGATGGTAGGCTGGAGTGTATATAAATTTTGTTGATTTTTAGCTCGGCCCTGCGTAGCGAATCGGTCGCTATGGGCGATGGTGGTGGTGGGCTTAAGCTCTCCCCGAGCCCGAGTTGCTTGTACCTTTGAATAAAGGCGTGAGTTGGCGTTTGCTCCCGAGTCTAAGCGTTACCTTTTCTACCTGAAGTTCCTGATGTTCACTAGATGATAGAATGACCCCAGTCTTTGTATTTCAACGAAATTGTGCATTTAATAATGGCATTGACGTGCATCGGAGCCTTTTTGTCGACATTTAACCCTCTCTTCCTTGTGCGCAGTCCTTTGAAAATTTTGCATAAGTTGGAACTTTGTTTGATCGTATCTAGTAGGGGATGTTGACTTTCCTGCCTCGACACTTCTAGAATCTCGACCCACAGTTGATGGCCTTCTTCTTGATTTTTTAGTGCTTGAGAAAAGGTGAAGTGTGCTCTTCTTCTTCGTCTTCTTTGATCCACAATTTCTTAGTTCGATTTCCTTTTGTGCCTTTTTCTGTTGGTTTAGGGATTAACGGCTCAACCTCCTTACCACTCCTCAGAGTGATTATTGCTTTGACTTCATTCATCCTGGGAGATGGTTCGCTGGAAGAGCTCAATTCATGCACTCCCACCTAGGATTGGGTTGTGTCTGAGAGAACTTTCCTTTTCTTGCACTGCGAGTTGGTTTGTCAGCTTAGAAATGAATCACTATGATTGTCAAATTTTTAGGCAAGACCCGAGGCTACTTGAGTTCTCAATCTTTTTTGTTAGTGTGCCTTCTCTTGTATTGATCCTCTCTAGTTAGCTTGAGTATTCTTGCCTTATGTTCTTCTCTGAAAATGCCCACCACTTTGCTCGAATTCGTATAGCTTGCTTGGGAATGAGGATGGTGGCTATATGGATTTGAATGAAGAACCTCTTCTTCTTTGTGCACCGAGTACATATCTTGGAGGCTTTGGTTTCCAAGAGTTAGGATAGTTCCTCTAATTAGGATTATATGTGTTGTATATGAGGCATTGGGTGGTGGTTTGTATTGACCCGCGATGTGGCTTGTTGACTATATCTCTCTCGTTGGAATAGTTGGACAATGCTCTCCCTTGGTGCTCGGTAGGCGAAAAAATGAAGCAAGTGGTTGGGCGGCCACCAGTGTCTCGACCCTTTGCTGCACCTCATGTTGATTTCTCATTTCAAGCTCTTCCCGACCTTCTTGGCCGAGGTGGAGTAAACTGCCTTTATTTCCATGTCCTCCGTGAGGGAATACATGCCTCCCTTTGAGATGGTTGTGAGCCTCATCCTCTCTACTTCTCTTAGGTTTGGTTCATCCCAAGCTTTAGATGTCTCGGCTACATAGTTTAGGAAGTCCATGGCTTATTCTGGATTCTTGCTCATGAAGTCCCCTCCACACATAATCTCTAATAATTTTTTCATAGCAGGGGACATTCCCTCATAAAAATGATTGATTAGCATCCATGTGTCAAAGCCATGGTGAGGACAGACATTGATGGTTTCTAAGTACCTTTCCCAGCATTGGTAGAATTTCTCATTTTCATGGGCTGCAAAGGTGTAAATCTGCCTCTTCAGACTGTTGGTTCTATGAGTGAAGAAAAATTTCTTCAATAACTCAGCCTGAATTTCTGTCCAATTCTGAATGTCCTCGACCTCAGAGAGTTAAGCTAAATCTCGGCCTTATCCTTCAGAGTAAGAGGAAAAACTTCAGCCTCATCAGATCCATATTGGAAACATCCTTTTTTTTTGAAGGTATTCTGGGGACTTCCTCAAATTCAGGATGTGAGTAGGGGTTCTCACTCTCCATACCATGGAAAGTGGGGAGTAGAGGCACAATGTAAGGTCTGACAATCATGTCCTTTGGTGGGGGCACAATACATGAGGGTGCACTCACCCTTGGGGTATGTATGTGGTCCCATATGGACTTATATGCATTGGGATTCCTCTGTACCCTGATGGCTCTAGCTGTGCTCCTCGGTGGAGACTCATCGATCAACTGATGACTAAGCTACAGCCTTGTTCTGTGGAGACCTTGATTTCTTTCAACTTTGCTCTTTGTATTTCTGATCCTTTGGTGCATAAATACATATGAACAAACGAACACCAACAAGCAAAAACAAAGCACGAAAAGATTCTTTGTTAGCGAAAATTGTTTTATGGGCCGGTACTTAATAATTTAGATCCAACCTAGTGATAGATTGCTAGGTAAGATAAAGATAAAGAAGTTCACCAATACTTATGATGAGGATCACAAGTGTTCAGCAGTGGTCATTTGCACTTAGGAACCATCCTCCACAACGACGCCATTTGATTCATGGGCAAGTAGTAGAGGTTAGAGATTTGGTGCTTGGAATAAAAAATATTTATAAAACTAAACCTCCTATTGTCGTAGCATAGCTACTGCAGTATAGTGGCTCTAGGGTCGAACACAGGGATGAGTTTTCTTTGTACAAATGATTAACAGTTGGCTCAAAATGGTGAATTTTAATTTGGATTTGGGGTTTTGATAAAAACAGTGAGGGGTAATGTTCGGAAAGTGAAAACAAGGTGAAGAAAAATATAAAAAGAACTCCTTGAAGCATCGGGCCATAGGGTTTGAAATCCTAAGGTAACTAAGGGGTCCTCGGGTCCGTTTCCTCGCGTTGGGGAGGATGACCTATAGTAATATCTCGAATCGGATCTTCATTTGGTTATAAAAATTGAACCCTAATAATTTTTCTTTTTGAAATATAGCATTTATTGAACATAAATGTTCCCGAATAGTGAAAATTTATCTCCTTGATCTACCTACGATGAATAAATGACGACTAATCAGTCTTAATGGATCTGGCAATAAGCATCCAGCTGAACCCTAAAGATTGCCCAGAAATCTTGGTCAATCGGGTACATCTAAGGGATTTAAACCTAGAGTGAGAGATAGAAACATAAATGCTAATAAATGCTTGCTTTAAAAACATGAGAACCATTAGTTTACCTCAAAACCGTAGCCCCATGGCCCTCCTCTTTAAGGAGAAAAGGAGTTTAATAACTATTCCTTAAGTTGTCATCATGAGGTGTTTAGTGGCCCAGGAAAATGAGAAAGAACGAGAAAAGAAAAGCGGGGAAAACACGCCCAGTCTCTGTATTAATGATGCAGAATGGGAAAAGTGTTCCTCCAATAAGTACAAATGGGCTTATATAGCCCCCAAAACAAGAAAAATTACCAAAATACATGGAATACCACTATTACATGAAGTTAGGAAAATTTACAAAAGATGATTGACGGGGAATTTGAATTTGGGAATCACGGAGACGAGGTTGCGAGAATTGTGACCTTGCGGGGTGTTCACAGTAGTGGCCCATTTTCTTATGTTTTATGCTCCTCTTTCCTCCGGTTTTTTACGATGTGTAATACCGAGGTTCAACTTGGATTCTTGATGTGAGTTGATTTCGATAATTTTTGGCGAGGATTTAGCTTGAAAACTCTGAAAATAGCCGTAAATACGTCGTTAGTATAGTAGGGACCTTAATGTACAAATTAGGATAATTAAGTTGATTAGTACAAAAAGTGCTCAAAACCCCAACCATGAGTTCAATAACACTATTTGGGCATAATCGAGTATGGAAACTTAGGATTTGGTATGGAAAAATATTCATAAAACCCATTTTTTTATTTTATGAATTTGGGTTTAAAAGAACCTTAGTATATTGGTAATTGTTTGGAGTTTTAATTTGGATTTGGAATTGTTTTAGTTTGGTTTGTGGTTGATTTGGGGTTGTATGGAAACCTTTAAGTATGGATTCCCAATTTTTTAGACTTAGGAAACTCTCCTAACCCATTAATTGTGTAGGATGGGGTTAGCAAACCATAAGTCTTCCCTTATATGTGTTTTGGGAATTGTTTGGTTGTGTTTTGGACTTGGGTTGGTTGATTGTAATCCTTAATTGAGGAATATTTGTATTAAGGAAATATTGGGGTTTTAGGGGAGATCTTTGTCGAAATTTCTCCCGAAACTCATGTTTTTGTCTTAATTAGTAACTTCTTCTTCGAACTTTGTTATCGATCGTTCTGACTCATGAAAAGAGCCCTTTGAGTCTAAAATCCATCCATGTATAGCTTGATGATATTGGGACATATTAGATCGAAAATCACGAGAAAAAGTAGGCCTGGCGGATTACGCTTGTAGTCATTGTTCGTAGAAGCCTCGAGCTTTGGATGGTCATAATTTCTTCGTCCAAAGTCTGTTTCGGATGTTCTTAGACTACATAGAGCCTTTGAGTATAGAATCCATCCTATAACTTGATGAAATTAGAATGATAGTAAATAGCTCATAAGCATACATATAGTAACCACAGTTATTCATGAATATAATGAGGATGTCTGATAAGTGATTCTAAATATCGCATATGATTACTTGATGACAATAATTATTCAGGAATATGCCATATGTACTGAACATAAAATACACATGGATTGTCTGCTTAGAACCCGGTAGAGGGATAGATGAGCATGCCTATTAGGAAAAAAAAAAGTCTCCAACATCTTGTCCAGTTAGCGTTTGAGTCATTCTGTAATGTGGCCCTTATAGGCCGCGATCATTGTCTCGTCTGAGTAATGCTCAGCATGTCGAGGCCCTTATAGTGGTCCATTGTCTTGCCTGATGATACTTGTGCTTAACCGGGCCCTTATAGACCACTGTTTCGTATAGTGAGTACAATGCCTTTGGGCCCTTATAGTTTCCTTTATCCACTTCTAAGATTTATGCAAGCATGAAACATAAAAAAAATGACTTGAATATGACATATGAAATGTATATGAACGTTGATAAGAAATGAAAGATGATATGATAAGTAAATATGAGATATGTAAAAGCATGTTTTAATGATATGATATGTTAGATGTCTGCATGTGTATAGAAGTGTGATGATCGTGTTAGTGGTCGTTCCGCGAGTTTATTCCCAGCAGAGTAAAAGAGCAGCAGGGTTTTCATCTTCCATGTAGGTCGCAGGCGAGCGAAGTGAGATGACCCTAAATCGGTCTCGAGGTCAACACATAGTTAGATGCCGGAGACTTTTGGTCTATTTTGTATTTGTAATATTCTTTTTGTTGTTTGTAAACAAATGTAAAGTTTTTGTATAAGTCAAACACTCCCATTTGTGGATCTTGAATATAAATTCCGCCGCTACAGAATATATCTTAAGATACATGCTTATTAGTGTATGAAGGAATAGGTTATAGTGTACAGTTAAAATGAACAGTGACACCCTCGCCCTACATCGCACTTGGGTGGCGGGTTGGGGATGTCACATTTACTATCATTTGTTGATTTTATTCCTTATACATGGGACATAATATTTTTCCTTTCCATCTTGGTTCCTATAGATGAGATCTCCTACTGCTGATATTTTCATAATCCGGAATGATCACAATTCTTCCTTTTATACTTCCCTCCTTAATACATAGAGAATAATACTAGATCTTCTGAATTTTTTGCTTGATTAGACAAAGAGTCTTTCCAATGTAATTGATGTCTAGCTAAGGTAAGGTCCACCTTTCCTTATGTTACGTCTTAGAGACATACGACTGCAAGACAAGAAGTGATGAGCAATTTGTTAAGACATCAGTGTGTAATCGACAAGTGAGGCACTTCATGATTTTATTTTTTTCAAGCCCTCTGCTAATAATGATATGTCAACAATCTTCCCATTTAGCAAGCTTTGACAAAAATAAAATTTGGTGATTGTGCCAGTAACCAAGAATATAATCATATAGAAAGTAAATAGCAGACGAAACATCCGCATGGAACCATGAGCAGATAATTAATCATATAAAAAAAACCTGAAAGGGAACTACAACTTGAATAAATTTAGAACTAACATTTTCACAAAGGCGAAACCTTGACCTTTATGCTCCGAGGCATATTGGCTTGACTCCCGGTCTTCGATAACCCTTGTAGGTTTAAGGTCTCGATGATGAATGGTGAGTTAAGTGATGAATGACCTATGGACAGAGAGAGTTCCACTTTCAGTGAAAGGTAAGGCGAAAGCGGGAAGATTCACGAGGAAGTCAATGGCGGGGCATTTGTAGGGGCGGGACCGCCGCTGGTTGGAATGACTATAGTTAAATTCACGATAAGTGGCTTTTGTCTATTTGTGTGCTGGTATTCTAAGTGTAGGAACTGATGTGGTCGGCATTACTAATAATGTGAGATCCCACGAGGTGTTTCCACGGGAGTGGTTTCTAGATGATCCTTAGGATTGCTATCGATGAATGTGTGAATAAAGTAAAATGCGGGGTTTTTGATTGATTGATTTGTTAAGCGACTCACTTAAACTATTTTAAAGCGAGAGAAGGAGCGAATGATAGGATCCTGGGGTTGCCTCACCACCAGCAAGGTAACACCCACCTCTCACTTACAATCTCATATAGATTGAGTGATGAATGGTTTTGATGGGGATATAACTTTAAAAGCTTTTTAAGACAAAGAATAAATGAAAGATATCAAATGCTTGCTTAGGCAAATTTGATTGGACTCTTAGTTTTGTATTTGAGATCAAGCTGCGCGATATTGAATATCGTTCACACGTTGTCAAAGAAGATGCCAAGCTAAAAGTTTTATAAAATTTTTAGCAAGTGTTTAATATCATACAAATCCCGGGAAGCCTGAGAGTTAGGTGCTATTACCTTGAAGGCGGTGAGTTTCCACCATTAGAACCCTATCACGGAGGTTTAGAACTCCATTAAAACTGAGAATTGATTCATAATTGCTAGAACACTAATAGTAAATGTGAATTGAGAAACAACACTTCAATTGCAAAGTAGAGATATAAAAAAGCAGCCTTGAAGTCCTCGATGAATACCAAGTTATAAAACAATTTGAAAGATTACAAATGTTAGCTTCGAGGAGAAATCAGGAAAACTAGTTCCTATACTCTAGAAAACCCTAGAAAATATGACAAAAAGTCCAAAAGTGAGAGAGCCAAAACCTTAGAATCCGAACTCTTTTAATTCTCCCCTCAAGTGGGCTTAAATACAATTCACATTAGTGATCTCGAAGTGGGAATCAAAGCCAGAAAATTGCCTTTAAGATCGAAATTCCTCTTAAATCTATAAAAATCACATGATGCAGGTACCCGGTTAAAGTGTAAATCTTAGGTACTAAAGTCCGCGGTTACATAATGGGAACTTGGAATTTTGATGCCACTCGATTTGGTGCGCGTATGATGCTGTGCAGTACCACTGACTCATTTAATATCTCCTTTGCATGTAGATGGGTATCGATCGGTGTGAATGCCGTTGCAGTATCCCATAGTTGCCTGCTTCACTTTAGAGATTACGGGCCTCGACCGGCGTGCGGAATCGACAACGATGATCACAGCAAGTGTCCTCTTGAACCAAAAAAGCGCTACGAAAATGTGCCACTGGACATGAAACGACACACCTGCATAAGCGATGAAAGATTAAAGCACCTATTCTACACAAGTAAGCAAAACATGGTGAGGGCTTAAAACCCTATATAATTGTCCACTTTTATGTATCCAACACACCCCTAACCTATATCTTGCTAGTCCCTAGCAAGATTTGAACTAGTAATGCCTACCGACTACGAGGCTTAACACAGTGCGCTAAGGAGTAGTCAAGCATTGCAAGATTCCCAAAGACGAACATGAACAGTGCATAACTGTAGTGTCTGACCACAGAACTTAAGTGACCACCACGGTCGAGTGTAGTAGACAAAATAACAAGCGTACAAAACGGAGATTCTCATATAAGGGATCATAGATACTAAAATCAAATCTGATAGAAATCCACGAGAAGCTGGAATGAACTTCATTAAAGCATCGACATTCACCATAACCAATAATCTAACATGCACTAGAATTCTTCAGAAAGGAACACCACTACATCGCTAAAATAAAAGTCTTTTAAGCATATTGACCATGGGTTACCACGAATAGGGTTTACATAAACAAAATGGGTGTTGGCATGACATGGCTGAGGTCTCTACCCAATTGCCAACACCACCCTATTCTAACCCAAGATACCATTACTCTTCGTCCACCTCCTCTCCATTCGAGGAAAATGCATCTTCGTCTACACAATCATCCAGCTCGTCAGAGTCCCCTTCCAAATCAGGAGGGGGTTATCTCTGTTTCTTGACCTCTCCTCGTAGAATGTGACTCTCGAGCTTGGAGGCTATGGTCGACCTGATGCTTCCCCGAGGATGCATTTAAGCCATCCTTTTATTCTCGCTCAGCCACTCTTTAAGGAGATGTACATCGGACAGATGAAGACGATGATGGCCCAGAAATAGCCGGAGGAGGATGTGTTGACTGAGGCCTTGTGGAAGCGGCTCGGCTTTTTGCTTATGTTTTGATTGTGATGGGCTAACTGCAGAAGAACTATTTTTCTCTACTTGAACCTTATATCAGAAGCAGCTTCACTAAGTTTGTAATTAAATTGGGAAGGGATGTGCTATTCTCTCAGTGAGGACCTCGAAAAGTCCTTCATTATACATATTACCCACCAGCGTAATCAATAATTTTCCCATTCATTACCTACATTATAGAAAGCGATTTCTTCCTTACTTGATAATTTCTCCTTTCCCTTTGGCCCGATCATATTGTGAATAACCTTATTCATCAACGCATATTCAAGCTTTAATTTCCCCGGAGTAAACTCTTTGCCCATAAAACCCCCATGGGTGCAGGTTGTAGTGCACGTAGTATTTGCGAGCAGTCATAAAACCACATGTGTACAGTGGGTAAGGCTTACATCACGTGTGGTAGAATGGAACATAATCTGCGATCTAAGCGACTCAGTCGGGGCTAACCATTGGTTGCTTCCCCCAGTTGTAGTCTCAAGGGGAATCACATTCCAATTCTCTCGAGTTGGAAGTAAAATTCATAAACAATGAATGATAGATAACCTTTACTTCCTCACCAACAAATAGCAGAATTATAATCTGAATAACTGCATGAATAGATAAGTAAAAAGAAATATTTCAATTTTCATTCCACACTCCGCAGTGAAACCTAAATGCGGTAATGGGACCCACTTTTCTCACTCGGATTCCGAGGATTTAGCAAACTTAGCCTCAATATCTTCATCTTCGCTCTCACTTTCTTCCTCACTTTTTGATGAAGGACCTTCAGTACTCTTTCCTTTTCACGGTCACGACTTGATTAGTAGTTTTTTAATAGCTCTCTCCATAGAAGAGCTGGTGGCCTTTCCTTTTCCTATGTTCTTTGATCTCTCCATAGATATGGCAAAGATAGAGAATATTGCAAGAATGGCCCACACACACACAAAAATCTCCCACCAACCCATCTCGAGCATTATTGGACTCACCATTTCCAAATCATTCAAAAATTTCCTCGCCATACGAATCGGATATACAACAGCGAAGCATAAAACCACAACCTAAGCCAGCAAAACAATCCCTTACCAACCACAATGCAAAACCAGGTTAGGTTGCTCAGCGAGGGCGAGAATCACTTACACGGTTCCAGCACTTTCCAAGCCGTGTACGAAGAGCTGTGATGCCGGGTCGGATTGATGGAGTGAAACTTGAGAAAGCGGGTTTGACTTGGGTTGCTTTGGTGAGAAGAGAAGTTAGGAGTTAGGGTTTTTGTTATATAGAGGTTGGAGGGAATATGAAGGGTTAAAAAATGAAAGAAGGGCTCTTCAAATGGCCGATACGCATGACGGTATCGGTGTGTGGGGTGTGGTACAGGTACGAGTTCACTACCATTTTTTTTTTTTCATTGTAGATCGGTGCCGGTCGATTGTGAATCTTGGTACCAATGTCTTATTACCATCTAATTCTAGCCACCGGTACGGTACCAATTAGAGTGAATGGTGCCACTTACAAAAAATTTCGAGGAATTCTCTGTGTTTTGGATTTCAATGTACGGCTTGTAGATTACCTTTGCCCCAAAACCCATGACAGACTTATGCTTGCTTAATTGTATAGTACACTCCCTTGACACCTTCACACTTACTTTGGAGTCATCCTTGCTCAAAGTGATCAAGAATCCTAAGGTTTGAACAAAATTGGCAACTAAAGGCTCATGAGGTTCAGATGACTACGGCATGATTTAAAAGTTAAAAGAGAGAATATGGCCTAGAAATCCTCTTTCAACTACGTATGGATGTTCCTCAAAGAATAAGATGCATGTAGTTGACATGGGAATGCTAAAAAATGCATAGGCTGAAGCAATAATCAAGCAAAAAGGAGCTTGGGAAAAGAAATCGGTGACTTGTGTAATTTATGAATGAGAATGATACAGTCAAGATTGACTCTGGAGAATAGAAAAGAATTGGAGGAATATGGTCCCAAATATGAAATTTTTTTTTTGTGCATGCCTGTTATTATGTACGTGCAGTTAAACTATATGGAGTGCATACATAAGGGCATGCGGCTGCATGTATCAGTCGAAATGCCCGTACGGCGAAATTGAAAAAAATTACATGCATAACCCTGTTTCTGAATTAAACCAAATAGCATGCACTTAAATGGCTTTAAACACTAGTGTACGCCACCCCCACCATGGAAATAAGCATTGCCCTCGATGCATTAGAAGATACCATACGTAGACTATAAAGAGGGGAAAAAGCGGTTACATAAGGGTCAGACTCTCTTTTATGAAAAACACAAAACGAGCTGAGATGAAAGCGTAAGAAATGCATGAAAAGGAAAGAAAAGCAATATACAAAGAATTAAGACATAGATTCTGTTTGAAGGAACATCCGGTAGAGAGCGGATCCTCACTACTCTCTAAGCGGTCGGATTCTCGAGAAATGGCTTTAAGCTCGACCATTGACTTTAAAGAGTTTCATATTTTGATTCTCAATCTCCTTCGCCGTATGGGTGAACTACGCCCGACTATGAAGGTCAGTCCATCTAGACGGAGTTTGCCCGGAAAGATGTGCAAGCGAGAGGTGTCTGGTGATTACCTTTGTTGAGGTTGAGGTCTTCTTGATGTTCTTGTCATGGAAGAGCTTGACCCTCTCTTTGTAGATTCTCGAGCTCTCATACAATTCATGCCTCAATTCATCAAGCTCGTTCATCTGCAGTAGTCTCTGTTTACTTGCCTTAGCTAAATCAAAATTAAGAGTTTTAATGGCCCAATATGCTCTATGCTCCATTTCCACTGGGAGATGACATGCCTTGCCATAAACTAGCTATAAGGAGACATACTAAGAATAGTCTTAAAGCAGTGGTAGGCCCCAGACCATCGGTTGAGTAGTGACCAATCCTTGCGATTAAGGGGTGTGTGCTTTCCAAATATTAGCGATCTCCCACACATTGGCTAATTCAGCTTGACCATTGGTACATGGGTGAGAGTAGCCCGGAGTGGAAACTGTGTGTGTGACTCCATGCTTTTTAACAAAATTTCAAAGGGCGATTACAAGGTGGAGCCCACCATCACTAATGATTGCATGAGGCATTCAAGCGATAAAAATATGTTCTTTCAAAATTTAGCCGAACAACCTTGTGGTCATTAGTTCGTTGGAATGGCCTCCACCCATAGAAACTTAATCCAGCTGCCCGATAAAATGTAAAGGTACCCACAAGAGGGGGGAAAGGCCGTGAAGTCTAAGCTGACAATCGAAAATCTCAATAATTAAAATAAGTGAGATGCATCATGTTCCTTTTTATGATCCCTCTGATTGTTGACAGAGCATGAGTTTGCAAAGTCAAGCGATCTTCAAAAGAAGCGGGCCAATAAAGGCGGCTTGCGGATTTTGTTAGCTGTTTTTCTTGCGGAGAAATGCACTCCACAAGCTTAAGAATGACAGAAGGTGAGTACCCCAATTTGATTGTCATTGGATACACACCTTCTCAACAATTGATCAGGACAATATTTAAAGAAGTATGGATCAGTATTTAAACAAGTATGGGTCATCAAAGTAGTGTTTTCTTATGTCCACAAAAAATTTCCTCTTTTGCTAAGAGGTCCATTGGGATGGAATTTGTCCAGTCACTAGATAATTTACTATGTTTGCATACCCTAATCAGTGGGCGAAGCGAAAAGTTGCTCGTCGGAAAGTGTAGCTATGGGGCGTTGTAGTTATCTCCGAAACTAAGCGAGAAAGGTGGTGAGTGTTACTCAAATTTAGTTCTTTGCTACCAAGGACTAGAAATAAAGTCCCGACAACGGCACGAAACTTGTTAAGATCAAATCTTATACCGTTTTGCCCACTTTATTACCAACGATTAACTAGAATCGAATGCGACACCAAAAACATGATAAGACCATAAGTTGTATGCTCATAAGAAGAATTGTTTTGTCTTGAACTCATTTAAAGATTTGAGTTAGAATGTAAAAGCTATGAGTCACCACCGAGTCATTACAAGTAATAAAGTGGATATAAATGTGGATATCGTTCCCATAGAGATTGAAAAGAATTTAGGCTTTAACTACCCCATTACTCAAGTTCTATACTATTTGAACTTCCATTCATAGTAGATTTAGTAACCTATAAGGAATTTTAATAGCTGGACTCCTACATTTAATATAAAGAAAATGTTAAATCCACAAATGTGAGCTGAATTTGAACCAGATTATTCTTTGAAATGGCTCTTTGAGATTTCATTATTGTGAAATTGTCAATTCCTACATCCTAATCTCATTCTGATTTTCCCTGAGTTGGAATCTAAATTTGTCAGAGGAGTAAGGTGATATAGTTTGGATTCACTTCTCTAACCATACTTTTCAGCAGTAGAGATTTATGTTCATTCTTAAAACATGATTCATCGATTACGATGAGAATTTCTCACCTTAAGATCTAGGTATTTTATTTTCAATACTTCATAACCATTTCTTATGACTGCAGATTTCTTGCTTCCCAAGATAGGACAATTGCTAGATTCCTACAAAATGAATGATGTCTCATCCTTAAGATATGAAAGAGTTTTCTCTTTCCTTGATTAGATCTCATGCTAATACTGAAGGGTTTCGTGGGTGGCAACACTTGCGATGAAGCGAAATCTAAAAAAATCCAAACAAATACCACGTCAAGCCTAGTAGCATCAATAGGTTCTAATGAGAGAAGGGTGTAGAATTACCTTGTCGGTTCCAAAAAGCGAGCTGGTGATCGGGGCGGCCCAGACGAAGCGGGCAAGTCCTAGGTTCGCCTCTACTTGATATCACACGAAGAGTGGGCCAGATAACCTCGAGCAACGATCTTGTAGCGGTCCGCAGTCTTGCCCAGTCCCGATCGAAGGAAGCGAAACCGGGCTTCTCTTAGAAGCTCTGAGAGAACACTGAGTTTGCTTTTCCCTCATGAGCTCCCTTTTCTCAGCTCATCCTTCATTTAGGGTTTCCATAACATTACATTTATAGGAAAACCACGATCTTTGAAAATGACAAAATGCACTCCTCTAAGTGATGATCAGTTACGCTCATCCTATGCGTTATGGCAAGTTCCATAGCCCAGCCGAAGTCTGAAACCCAATTTCTTATCTCTTTGGTGAGGAGCTTTGGTCAGGATTCCACTAATCACGTGACATTTCATTCATGAGATTAACCCTCATATTTGGATCACAAGCTAAATCAGTTTATATCGACCAGCATCTTCTAAGTGTGTGTGACCGATCTAGAGTTTCGGTTATGTTGGCCATAGTTTGTAACTGAATTAAAAGCAAGTCAGGATTGAGTATCTAGCAACACATCCCGCGGCCCCGATTGACCCGGAGGTCGAGTTGTCCCACTGCATACACTTCCCATAGATAAATATCGTGCAATTCGGCCTTTCACCCCAGTTATACTACTTGGTTCAGGCGTGGACAATAGTGTAAGCTCCGATTAGGCGGGCGCCACTAGACAGTGATATTTTATCTTGTCCCCGGATTCATCCTCAACCTTTATGCACTTGAAGATGATCCTGAGGCATTTTCCGCTGGCGAAGATTCTCAGGTAATGATTTGACAAGAGGCCTTGGTATCTCCTGGTGGTAGTGGCGAGATCCTTTGTGGCTGCTCAATTACTGCTCAGAGACACCTCGACCCGATACCCCGATCCTCATCCAGTGAGCGACCCTTAAAGAGGCAACATGGATTGAGGTCGAAATACAACATCAAGATATCTTTGAGCACCTCAAGTTTAAGGATATTTGCACCATTGCTATGATGAGACAATCATCAACATTTAATTAGATGATCCATATGATTGTCTCATTATAGGTCTCTGATATACTTAGCTACTCTTAGCAAGCATCCATATGCCAACTCTGACCAACTCATGATCACAGTTTATAAGATCCCTGCGCAGTCAATCGGGAGTATGACATGTGCTAAATAAATGGGATCCTTGATATCAGTCTTGTTGATCCTACGACTAAAGATAATTCAGACACAAACATAATTGCACATGATAGGAATCTTATTATCATGATCCCATCGTGATTTCCCTTCATGCTATGTTATGTATCATGAACTACATTAATTCGATTAAAGTCTTATGTCGATTCAACGTGAATACCAAATTAATGAAAAAAGCCTTTACGTATTAAATAATGCGTTCTTGGCGTCCTGATGAAAGTGCTAATGGCGAATGCCTTTAGAGCACTTCTCTAACAAACTCCTACTAGTGCTAAAGCCAATAGCCTTTGTATCTCATACCTTTGGCAAGAACGTGTGATTCGTACTTCTTTTGGGGAAGTGGCTTCGCCAAGAGATCAAATGCATTCTGACCGGAAGACACATCTCTATCTTTACATCATGAACACCAATAATTTCTCAAATCTAATGGCATCACCTTGAGTACTAGTTTAGACCATTAATGAGACCATGGTTCTTTTAGTTTTGGAAATGGCTCCATCATTATCCCAATACATCAGTATTAGATCATGATGTAGAGACCACTTTTAGTTCATAAATGAGACTTACTTGTCGGCTTAAACTACCTTAAAATTTGCCATTGAAAGCAACGATGTACTCTGATTTAGTTATAGAATCCACAATCATCTCTTGCTTAGAACTCATCCAACTGACTGTGTCATCATTCAATGTGAACTTTTAGCATGATTGAGATTCAGAGTCATCTCCATCAGATCAACATTTGGTATCTTATTATAAGATCCCCATCTCCTTAAATCAAGAATACATCCTTAGTCCTTCTCAAGTCCTAAAGGATATTCTTGACAGTCACCCGATTACCCTCACCTAGGTCTAATTGGTATCTACAAATGACTCTCGGAGGAGCATATGATCGTCGGGTGTAGTACATTACATAGTGTACAGTCGATCAATAGTTAAGAAGCATAATTATCATATTCATGTGTGTCCTCTCATCTTATGTTTGCGGTCACAGAGACTTCGAGAGTGTGATCCCATTAACCATGGGGATATATCCTCTCTTGGACTGCTCCATGTTAAACCTCTTCAACATCTTGTCTATGTATGTAGACTGTGAAAGACCAAGGAACCTTTTAGATCTATCTCTATAGATCTTTATCCCCAATATATAGGTCGCTTCTCCAGGTCTTTCATATTTCTTGAATAACCATTATATTTATAGATTATCTACAATATCATATTGACGATTTTACGAATGAGGCGTCATTTCCAGAGTAATATGTCATGATATACAACATTAGGAATACATTTGCACTCCTACAACCATCTTGTACACATAGGAAACTATTAGCATTTTTTGTGAAATATCGAACTCTTTGATTACCACCTTAAATTGGATATTCAACTCTAGATGCTTGCTCACAACCCGTAAATGGATCTACGAGTTTGCATACTTTGTGCCACTTCGGATATGAAGCCTTGATTGTGTCCTTATACACCCTCCTCAGTTAGATTTCCATTGAGGAAAGCTATCTTCACATCCATTTGTCATATCTCATACTCATAATGAGCGGCGATGGCTAGGAGTATTCTTATGGATTTAAGCATAGCTACTGGACAAAAAGTCTCGTCATAATCAACTCCTTGTTTTTCTGACAACCCTTAGCCATGGCTTTAGCTTTTGGGGTAATCACCTTACCTTCCATGTCACTCTTCTTCATGAGGATCCACTTGCACCCTATGGGTTTTATCCCTTCAGGTGGATCAACCAAAGTCCACACTTGGTTGGTATACATGGAATCCATCTCGACTTCATGGCATTGAGCCATTGATCAGACTCTGAACTGTTAAGAGATTCTTCGTAGGTAGTTGGCTCATCATGTTACATGAAGCGTCACGTCCTTTTGTTAAGCTAATGAGAAATCCACTTATCTCTGGGACAGAGCGTATCCTACTTGTCTACGAAACACTTATGTTTTAGAAGAGTCGACTAGTGATTCATCATCATGAATCACGGCTTTAGGTTAGTCGAGGATGAGGCCCAATGCATTAGAGCATCTTGAACTACTAAAACTCCACTTTGCTCCCCTTTGTCTTCTCTCGAGAGAAACTCTTTCTCTAAGTGGCATGTTTTGAAAACAAACAACCTTTATTCCAAGAAAGTGTTGTAGAATTGATATCTTCTTGTTTTTTGGGATATCATATAAACGAGACCTTATCGGACCACAGCTTGAGCTTATTTGAAATTGTTCTCTTCACATAAGCAGGACAACCCCATATTTTCATGTAGGAAAGATAGGGCTTTTTGTTAGTGCTTCGTCTATTTCGTGTGCTGAAATTATTCCCTAGCGTAGGAACTGATGTCTCCAAGCATTATAATACCGTGGGAGTCCACAGGTCATTTCCACAGGAAGTGGTTTCCTAGATGATCCTTAGGGGTTGCTATCCAATGAATGTGAGATTAAAGTAAAATCTAGGGGGTTTTGATCGATTGATTTATTAAGATTCAGCTTAGAAATATTTTAAAGCGAGAAGGATGAATGATAGGATCCTGAGGTTTCCCACTCACCACTAACGGTAACACCCTTTCTCGCCTGATCTCATCTAAGGAAACCATTGATAGGAGGCAGTCTTTGATGGGGATTTAACTTTAAAGATTTTGTAAGACAAAGAATAATTGAAACGATATAATACTTGCTCGGGCGATTTGTTTGGACTCTTAGTTTGGTGAGATCAAGCACAGCGTGTTACCCGAGAATCTCTTCGCACGTTGTCGAATCTCCAAACTAAGGTTTATAAGGCTTTTCCATGAAGTGTTTATTAGCTCATCTGAATCCACGTTGAAGCCGCAAGGGATTAAGAACATTACAGCAGAGGGTGAGTTTCCACCAGATTAGAACCTATCAGAGGTTTAGAACTCCATTAAAGCTGAGAATTGATTCATAATTGCTGGGGTACTATTAGTAATGGGAATTGAGAAATAACACTTCAAGGTTGAGATAAAAAAAAAAACGAGTCTCTCGATGAACGCAAGTTATAAAACCAGCTAAAAGATTACCCGGATGCTTAAAAGCTTCAATCGAGAAGAAAACTAGCTACTCTACTCTAGAAACCCTAGAAAAATACAGAAAACACTCAAGGTTGGTAAAACCACAGAATCGAACTCCCTCAATTATGCCTAATTAGCCTTAAATACAATTCTCATTAGTGATCTCGAAGAGGATCGAAAGACAGCGTGCCCTTGCACGAGATTGAAGTCCATTAAAAATTCTTCGAGATCGCATGTTGATCAGGAGTACTAGTAAAGTGTGATGCCGGTACCGGTAGAGTGTGTCTTGGTACCAAAGTGCACTAGTGCTCAGCTGACCTTTGGGTATCGGTACCCTTATGTTTGATGCCCAGTGCCCTTCACTCCCTTTGCATGTGGGTACCGGTACCGATTAGTGTAATCTTAGTACCCTTGCCTCCCTGTTGCCCCTACACACTTTAGAACTACTTGGGGCCTCCAGACCGGCGTTTGTAATCTACATGATGATCTACGATTCTCTAAACCAAACCTTTAAGAAAATGTGCACGGGACATCGAGCGACCTACACACGCATAAAGCGCCCAGAAAGATTAAGCACTATTCTACACAAGATGAAAGTAAAACATGAATTGAGAACTTAGAGCCACATAAAATTGTTGCACTTTATGTATCCAACACCTCCCGACACTGCATCTTGCTAGTCCTAGCAAGATTTGAACATAATAATGCCCTCTGAGCTACAGGTTGACAAAGTGCGCTAGGAAGCGGTCGAAGCATTGCAAAATTTCGGAAAAGCGTCATACGAACATAGTGCTATAACTTAACAGATTATGCAACCACCAGAACTTAAATGAGCACCAATAGTCCCAAGTGTAATGGACAAAATAACAAACTGTTACAAAACATAGATTCTCATATAAGAGATCACAGATACTGAAATAAGACTGCAATGAAATCACCAAACTGGAATGAACTTCATTAAAACTGTAAACATTTCACCATAACCAAGCAAGCTAACATGCATAGAAGTCGATAAAGACACCTCACATAACTAAAATCAAAAGGTCTTTTAAGCATGACGACCATGGGTTACCTGGAATAGGGTTTCACGGGAACAAAATAGGTGTTGGCATGACATAGGCGGGTGCCCCGATTACCCGACACCGCCTATTAACCTCGAGATTCCTTGCTCTTCGCCCCACCTTTCCATCTGGAAAATGCATTTTCATCCACACAGTCATCCAGCTCATCAGAATCCCCTTCCAAATCGGGAGAGAGGGTAAGTCACTTGACAACGGGCTCTCCTCGTAGAATGTGACCCTCGGCCCAGAGAGCTATGGTGACATACCTTCCCATTATGCATTTAAACCATCCTTTGATTCTACGCTCCATCCTTTTTAAGGGAGATGTACTCAGCGATCCAGTGACAATGATGGCGAAATAGTCGGAGGGATGTCTTGTGAGGCTTTGTGGAAGCGACTCAGCTTTTTGCTTATGTTTTGTTTGTGATGGAGCTGAGCCTAGGACCAGACTCTTTTTCTCTAAAGCCTTATTCCACGAACTCACGAATTTGTAACTAGGGTCGAGAAGGATGCGCGTGCTCGGGTTAGGGACCTCGGAAAATCCTCATTATACACCCATGCAGAAGCATGTCGATAATTTTCCGTTCATTACCTCGTACATAAATGAGATTTCTTCCTTGGTAACCTCCTTTCCCCCTTGACTGATCATATCATGAGCGACCTTCATCAATGCATACTCGGGCTTTGATTTCCCCAGTGAACTCCTTGCGCCTGAAAACCCCCGTGGATGCGGGTTCGTGCACATGGTATTTGCGAAAAAATTAGCATGAAACTACGCCAATAGCCACGAGTCGTGGGCTGTCATGTGTGGCGGGCGATCATAATCTGGGTGATCTAGCGATCGAGTCGGGGTGCCATGAGTTGCTTCGAGATTGTAGTCTTAGGGACTCGCCTTTCGGATCGTTCAAAACCTTCCTCCTGTCTGCTTCGTAAAGGATGCCTATTGGCCAGGGAGCATAGTACCTGACCAGAAGCCACGACCTGATCCGTGCGACCTGGTGAAAAACCCGGTCGGATTGCTCACGCGCTAGAAGACGAGAAGCACTTACCACCACGGGTCTAGCACTTTCAGTCTCTACGTGCAAAGAACTGTGGATGCCCCGGGTCAGAGTGATGGAGACACTTGAGGAAACTGTTTGACCTAGGGCTTGCTTTGGTGAGAGGAGAAGTTAGGTTAAGGTTTTTCTTATATAGGAGTTTAGGGGGAGGAATGGATATGAAAGGGTTGAAAAATGGGAGAAAAAGGCTCTTTTAAATAACCCGTTCAACGAGGTAAATGCAGAGTACCGGTAAATTAATGATGCAATTGCTTGAATTCTCTTGCCACTTTCCTTGATGAGTTAGATACAGTAAGTGTGTATTAGGTACCAATTTATTCTTGCCTTGTTTTTCGATGTATTATTGGTACCAATTTTAGTGATGCCATTACCACTTTAAAAAAATTTCTAGAATTCTCTACATTTTGGATTTCACTGTATGCTTGCTTCTTGCACTGCTTCAAACCCCCTCCAAACTGACTTGTGCTTGTTGAATTTTGTACTACACTATCTTAGCACCTTCACGCTTACGTTGGATTCATCTGTACTCCACGTGATCAAGAGTTCTAAGGTTCGACAGGCCCAGCAGCTTCAGGCTGTGAGGTGCAAAGGATGACTCAGTATGAATTAGAAGTTTAAAAGAGAAAATATGGCCTAAAATAATCTTTCAACTACGTATGGATGTTCCTCAAAGAATAAGATGCATTTAGTTGACATGGAAAGCTAAAAATGCACAGGTTGAAGCAATAGAAAGCAAAAATGAGGTTGGGACAGGAAATCGTTATTGTGTAGTTTATGAATGAGAGTGATACCGGTCAAGATTGACTTTGGAGAATAGAAAAGAATTGGGTCAATATGGTCCAAATATGAAAAAAAAGTTTTGTACATCACATTTATTGTGTATGCGATGAAACTATATAGATGCATACATAAGATCATGCATTTGCATACATCAAGGTTAAGTACCATACCAGAAAAGAGTCGAAAATAAAAAAATCGCATGCACTTAACCCCCTTTAAGAACCTTTGAATTAAACGAATAGCATGCACTTAGAAGTAGCTCTGGCACCACTAGTGTATGCCGACCCTTACCATGGAAGTAAGCATTGCCCTCGATGCAGCCAGAGATACATAAGAGTTTAGACTCTCACTTTATTAAAACAACAATACAGACTAAATGAATAAAATGTAAAGAAATGCAAGAAAAGGAAAAACTATACTCTGAGATAGGACGGAAGATTATCTTGAAGAACATCTGGTAGGCGGATCTACTAGTTCCTCGCTTTCTCTCACAGTGGTGAAAGTTCTTTAAGTAAGCAAGCAGCGACCACCATTGGCTTTAAAGATTTTCCATTTTCTGGATTCTCAATCTCAGCGCACCATATGGGTGAATTACCTTGGCGATTAAGGTCCGATCCATCGAAGCGGAGTTTACACGGAAAGATGTGCGGCGGAAATTTGTCTGTGAGAGGCGTATGCGATACACTTTTGGTAAGGTTCAAAGGTCTTCCTTATAATGTTCTTGTCATGGAAGAGCTTGACCTTCTCTTCGTAGATTCTTGAGCTCTCATACGATTCATGCCTCAATTCATCAAGCTCGTTCATCTGCAGCAATCTATGTTGACCTGCCTTAGCCAAATCAAAATTAAGAGTTTTAATAGCCCAATATGCTCTGTGCTCCATTTCCACGAGGAGATGACATGCCTTGCCATAAACTAGCCTATAGGGAGACATACAAAGAACAGTCTTAAAAGCAGTACGGTAGTCCCAAAGAGCATCGGTTAGTTGAAGATCAATCCTTGTGATTAGGTGTAACCGTTTTTTCCAAAATGTGTTTGATTTCCCTATTGGCTAGTTCGGCTTGACCAATTAGTGCAGTAGGTGGTAAGCGTGGAAACTTGTGTGTGAATCCATGCTTTTAATAAATTTTCAAGATTCGATTACAAAATGAAGCCCACCATCACTAATGATTGCCTGAGGCATTTCGAAGGAAAAATATGTTCTTTCAAAATTTCAAAACAACCTTGTGGTCATTAGTTCTGAATTTGGAATGGTCTCCACCAGCCAGAAACATAATGTTGCCAATAAAATGTACAGGTACCCACATGAGGGGGGAAAGGCCCATGAAGTCTAAACCTAACTGTCGAATATCTTAATAATTAAAATAAGGGTAAGAGACATCATGTTCCTTTGTGATCCCTCCTAATTGTTGGCATTGAGCATGGGTTTTGAAAAAATCAAAGCAGTCTTTAAAAAGAGTGGGCCAATAAAAACCGGCTTGTAGGATTTTGTCCACCATTTTTCTTGCGGAGAAATGCCCTCCACAAGCTTTAGAGTGATAGAAGGTGAGTACCCCAATTTGATCATCATTGGATACACGCTGACAATTAATAAGGATAGTATTTAAGCAGTGAGGATCATCAAAGTAGTATTTTTAATGTCACCAAAATTTCCTCATACATGCTAAGAAGTCCATTGGGATGGAATATGTCCTGTCACTAGATAGTTTACTATGCCCGCATACCATGCGCAGTGGATAAGAGCAAAAAGTTGCTCATTAGGGAAAGTGTGGCCTATGGGTAGTCCTTCAGAAGTTGTCTCCGAAACTAACCAAGACAGGCGGTCAGCTACCATATTCTCAACTCCCTTCTTATCGTTAATGGCCAGGTTAAATTCTTGACAGAGTAGAATCCACCTAGTCAAACGAGGCTTAGTATCTTGCTTAGAGAAACGAAGTACTTCATATTGCATGATCGGTGAAAGTAGTTCACGGGGAGACTGCTGATGTAAAGACCTAAACTTTTCTAGAAGCCAAGACTATAGCCAAGAACTCTGTTTCCATAGTTGTAATTGGATTGAAGCGGATCTGGAACATTGGCGCAATAGATCTGTGCTTTTTATCTTCCCTTTGCCTTAGGATAGCCCCTATGGCATAATCAACTAGCGTCACACATGATTCGAGGAGGTCCCGATTAGGAGATCGCTGGTGGGAGGAGTGAAACTAATATGGATTTTCGGTTTATCAAAGGCACTTACATGCTGTGACCATTCAAAAGTGATCTTGTGAGCAAATTGCCCTGAGGACAGTATGACAACAAAATCTCTTATGAATCTCCTATAAAATCTTGCATGACCTAAGAATGGCCAAGTATATCCTTATTTTTACTTAGAGTAGAGTAGGGTTGGAGATCAACTCCTTTACTGTCTACCTACATTCCTTCTCTCAACACTATATGTCCTAACACAATCCCTTATGTCACCATGAAGTGACACTTCTCCCAATTAAACACTAAATTCTTCTCCTGACACCTTTCTAGTGCTCTCTTTAAATTCTCCAGACATCCCTCATATGAATCTCCAAAAATAGAGAAATCGTCCATGAAAATCTCCAAGATATGTTCTATCATATCACTAAAATCCCCCATCGTACCTTATTTGAAAGTTCACAGTGCATTACATAATCGAAGGGCATTTTCTGAAGCAGAATGTGCCCGAGACGGATGAGCGTGGTTTCTCTTGATATTCTAGGGCTACCTGTTGATTTTACCTTGAGTACCCATCTAGAAAGCAGTAAAATTCATGCTTACATAACTCTCGACATTTGATCCACAAAGGCAGAAATGATCTTTCCTAGTAATGACATTAAGTTTCCTATAGTCTTATGCACCCCTCCGACCAGTGGTGACGGTGAGGATTAGCTCGGTAATGTTGGAGTTCGCTACCCTGATGACCCGGATTTCTTAAAGACTACTTGGGTTGGATTGACCCACTTAACTATACCTTGATGGGGTAAATAACACCTACATCCAACATTTTTAAGACCTATTTCTTGACTTCTTTCATAATTGGATTCGATCGTCCCTTTGTGGTTGTCACCCAGAGGTTTGACATCCTCTTCAGTGAATCACATTGCGAAGTCAGGCTAATTCCCTTAATATTTGCAATTATCCAATCCTATGACGATTTGTGAGTTCTCGATATCTCAAAAGTTTATTTTCTTGATCCTGACTCACAAAGGAGGATATGATTAATTTAGGAAAGTTTCTTCTACCCTTAGATGCATACTTGAGATGCGATGTTAGGGTTTCAGCTCAACTTAGGTAGTTTCTGCATAACGCCCAAAATACCCTTATAATTTTATAATAATTTTTATTATATTAGAGATTATAAAATAGGCGAACTTAGGTTTTCCGGAAAACTAATAAATTAAATAGTGAAAAGTGAAATGAAAATGTGAGCATATGATTAAATGTGTAATACTAAAATGAGAAATTGATGGAGACGGAAATAAACCCAGTGAAAAAGTAGTGCAAATGTGTAAATGAGGACCTAAAGGTCAATGAGAATGACTTAAGTACCAAGTGAATTAAATGATAATGAAAGTGAAATAAAAGAGTTAATGTAAAAAATGGAAAAATAGGTTAATGATGTTTTGAGCATGACCTTATAGTGGATAAGTGGTATTAGACCACATTTGGTCTTAGAGACCTCCAGTGTAAAACGTTTGGAGACGAGAGATGAGAAAGCTAGGGTTTTTAGGGAAAATGTTGGAGATTGATTGAATTCCTCCATGTTTATGCGAATCTTGCAAAGGAGGAAGGAAGAGGAAGCTTGGGCTGAAAGTGCAAGTGATTTCAAAGGTATTTTACAAACCTAGATTTCTCTAAATGATGTTTGAGTTTAGAAAAACCTAATCCATCCATGGATTTGCTCATGGTTGGTTTAGGATGACTACAGAATGTCTTTGGGAGTGATTCCCCATATTTTAGTTTGAGTTTTTGAGTGATTTTGGAAAATTACGAAAGACAAGAAGGAAAAACTAAACAACTAAGACGCCGTCGCAGCGAAGGTTGCCTCATGTGACAGTGAGGATAAAATAGCCACCCAGTAGGTTCGCTGCGATGTAGTTGTCTTTATCTTGTGTGAAGGCAACATTCTAAAATGAAATTTTTTGGATTTTGTTAAGCCTGCGTATTAGTACCCTAGATAGTTTAAGGATCCTAATAATGATTAATGGGGGTTGAATAAGGATTAAACTAAATGAAAAACATCGTACGACTTCTTGCCTTGGCAAAGCCAGCTCTCGGCAAGTTAGGTCTTGAGCGGACTTAGTGTCTTAACCTAAACATTAACGAAAAATATCGACATTGATGAAATTGTATAATAATTGTTTATCCACTAAGGGTGGCATAATTGTTATTAGCCAGAGCGGGGTGAGGATCCACCTAACCTAGGACCGAATCGAGGGAAGAGGAAGCTGACAATGAAGCGAAGCCGGTTGTTCTTGACACTCTATCCTTATTTCAAGTGTTTTGGTAGTATACAAAATAAATCTGAAATGATTATAAGAAATGAGTATATCTTTGAAATGATTGACAATTAATTGCATGTGGAAAATTAATCGAATTGTAAACGAATTGGTCAATTCTTGACATCTTGAATTGAATCGATATCACAGATTGAGCGACTGGCGGGATTAACATGAGTGAATCGATCCTTGGAAGGCATGAATTGTCTAATGTCCCACTTGGTGGGATACCAATCGACATATCGTCATGATGGCGATATGACGTGAAGAAATGTTCCATGGTGGGATACATAATCGGCATCCGTCGTGATGGTGTTGGCATTTAAAGGATCATGGCGAGGGTGCACGATCGGCATTCATCATGATCGCAGAGCGAAATTGTGTGAGTAATGTGGCATTGCAAATGATAAAAGAACGAGGATTCAGCGACGAATCCGTCCATGAATGTAATTGCATAGACAAAGTGAAATATGAAGCTTGATGAGTGTAAATGGGATTTGTAACTAAACACATCTTGAGTGCGTTTAAATTAAATGAATTGAATTGTGGAATGATTTGTTGCATGTGAAAATCACATATTTTGATGTGATCAATGATTTAGCAAAGTGAAAGCATGTGAAATGAATGGCGAGCATGTGTATGTTTTGATAAAAGGCATGGTTTTATGATAAATGCATATCATGATAAACTAAAGTGGAATAGGCGTATAGAACTAAAGATGAAAGAATGCAGCGTATAGTTTTATCTGTGCATGGTATCGAGTAAGCAAAAGAAGGCAAGAGATCAGAAGTGCGAGTCATAGAGAGAGTGCGGTGTATAAGTCTATACCCGAATCATTTTTGCATATCATTTCTTTTGAACATGTGATATTTTGTGAACAAAAGGGTTAAACTTTGAACGCAGTTTTATTATATCATTTGAAAAGGGCATGAATACCTTCATTTGTAAATGTATTTTGTTAAATGTTTATGGAGCTACCAGATTGCATTGGTTGTACATGATTGTAGGCTTGCCCAAAGGCGAAAGTATACCATAGCGAAATGACATAATAAAGTGTTTTGATAAGATAAATAAGCGTCGAATTAAGCAAGGCTTGATTTGGATCCAGCGAATTCCGAGGTTGAGCGGGGATTACAGTCGTGACATTTTGAAAAACAAAATTTAATAACACGGTAAGTAAAAAGAATTAGCAAAATTGTCCGGGTTTGGTTTGGATCCACCGATTGGGTCGGATCGGGCTCGAAGTCGATCAATTCTCTTAGAAGGTAATAACGTCATAATTGGTGGCAATGTTTCAAATGCAGGTGCCCTGCCCGGCTCAACTTCCATTACCTCATTTATGCTTTCGATTAGTCGCGAGAAAATCAATTCCAGATGTGGTTACCTCCTCGACACAACTTGGGCTTACTAGACAAGACTTGAGAGGATCATCATATGAAACAAGACCTACATAGTTTTGCACAACAGATTCTATCATATTTACCTCACAAACGTCCTCATCGTCCCATATCTCCTTGATAACATTGAAGATATTTAAATTAATAGTCATGTTACCAAAAGATAACGTCATTAGTCCTCCCCTACAGTGTATGATGGCATTGGCAGTGGCCAAGAAGGGCCTACCAAGAATCACTAGGAACCGAGTCCCTTGATTCACCACAGGTTGAGTGTCAAGAATAACAAAGTCCACAGGAAAGTAGAACTTGTCTACTTGCACCAATACATCCTTCACTATCCTACGAGATTTCCTCACGATTGACTAGTTGAAGAGGTGATGGTCGATTCTAACTCTCCTAATCGTAGCTCAACATATACCGAGTATGGAAACAAGTTAACACTTGCTCCCAAGTCCACTAGAGCATGTCCCAATTTTGAATTTCCCACCACTATGGAGATGGTGGGGGTTCTAGGGTCTTTGTATTTTGGGGGAAAGTTATTCCTAATCAAGGAGGTGGACTGTTCAGTCGTGAATGCGTCCTTGTTGACACCTAACTTTCTTTTCATAGTGCACAAGTCTTTCAAAAACTTGGCATATGACGGAATTTTCTTAATGGCATCAAACAAGAGGATGTTTACCTTAACCTGTTTGAATAACTCATAGATTTCAGAGTGATTGTTCACTTTCTTAGGGGCTCTCAACCTATGAGGGTATGGAGAAGGAGGGACATGGGAAGCTTTGTCTTTTTTTGGCTCAACATCAACAACATCTGTCCTAGGAACATGAGGCTTGTCAGACACCTCATCATCCTTTAATGGTTCATTTTGCACATCTTTTGTTGTTTCTTTGGACAATTCATGCCAGGTTTGAATGGTTTATCAATTGTTTTCCACTTGAGTGGTAGTGACCTTCTGATGTTCAAAGGTTACATCGTTTGGACTTGAGATTCCAATATTTTGACCTTGAGGGTTTGGATGGTCTGAGAGGGAGTTTCCTTTTTCTTGTTGGTTCCCGTAAGATGACTTAGTGATTTGGGATCTCATATCATTTAAGAGCGGTCGAGGTCGTGTTGGTGGATTGTTGAGCCTAGACGAACCGTCTCGAAATGTCCTCAGGCTTCTCTTATGTGGAGGTTGGTAAAGTTGTTGGTTTTGATTCCCTTTAGAAGAGGGATGAAACCCTTGGTTAGGATTCACGAAATCCTTGAGGACCTTGATTTTGGAATTGAGGAGCTTGATTCAGAAAACCTTGGTCTTGAAAGTTCTTGCCTTGGTTATTTGGAAAATGGTTTTGGCCTCCTCGTTTTCGACTTAAGTTAGTGCTTACCACCCTCGGATTATAAGGATTTCGAGGAGTAATGAAGGATTGAAGGGCTTCCTTTGGTAATTAGAGCATTAGCTTACTCTATTTGGATTGCTCCCATGACTTGAGAGAGTTAAGGCGGGTTAATGGTTGAATGAGTGGGGTCATCGTAAATGATCTGTGCTCCTCATCCAGTCCCATAGGCAGAAGATACCTTAGATGCAACCAGTCCACCTCTCATTCACCACTTTTCCGATTCGATGGCCTCTAACTTCCTTGTTAAATTGGCTATTTTCTCTTGCAGGTCATCATTCTCTCTTAAGTGATGTATTCCTCCCCCTATAGGTGAACTATGCACTTTAGCAGTATTTAGGGAGGTATTAGTCTCTCCCGAGTTGAGCATTTTTACTATTTGTGTATAAAGCACCAGTATCATCGCACTTTCTCATGGAACTCACTTTTATCATTTGGATGTATTGTTTGTTATGCGGGAAAGTCCTTGGTGAAAATATGCAACAGACATGCCGACATCCGAACCATGATAGGAGGCGTGGAGGATGTATATATTTCAGTGCAATGTGAGTTCACTGGTTTTTCAGAAAAGTTTTGGATTGCTCGCATGAGTGCATTAGTACGTGCGGGAGGGAAAAATTTATTCAGAAATTCATTTCGCATGTCTTCCCAAGTGAAAATTGAATTGGGAGCAAGAGAGTGAAACCATATTTTGTACTTTTCACTTTAAAGAGAATGGGAATAAAACCATCTCTGAATGATATGGAGGGTTTCTAGATGATCCTTAGAGTTGTTATCAATGAATGTGAGTTTAAAGTAAAATGTGGGTTTGATTGATTGATTTATTTATTAGTGGAATTGACTTAAATTATTTTTAAAAGCAGAGGAGTAGAATGATAGGATCTGAGGGTTTAGCTCACACTTGTGAGGTAACACCCACCTCTCACTTATAATCTATTCCCAAGGAGCCATTGATGAATGGTCTTTGATGGGGATTTAACTTTAAAGCTTTTGTAAGACAAAGAATAATTGAAACGATATCAAGCGCTTACTCGGACCAATTTGTTTGGACTCTTAGTTTGAATTTAGGATCAAGCATAACGTGTGCAGAATCTCTGCGTTCACCGAGAGTTGTCAGAAGATGCCAAACTAAGGTTTTATAAGGCTTTTCACAAGTGTATATAGCTATCATACAAATCCATTAGGCCTTGAAAATAGGGATAGAGGGATGTTACCTTGAAGAGAGGGGTGAGTTTCACTAGTTAAGAACCCTATCATGAGTTTAGAACTCCATTAAAGCTGAGTGAATTCATAGTTGCTGGAACACTACTAGTAAATGAGAATTGAGAAATAACACTTCAATTGCAAAGTTTGAGATATAAAAAAGCGCGAGTCTCTCAATGAGTACCAAGTTATAAAACAAATTGAAAGATTACAAATGCTTAAAGCTTCGAGAATCAAAGAAAACTAGCTACTCTAGATTAGAGCCAAAACCCTAGATTCCAAACTCCCTCAATTTTGCCTTAAAGTGGGCTTAAATACAATCCTCATTAGTGATATCGAAGTGGGAATCGAAAGACGAGAGTGCCCTTGCACCAAGATTGAAATTCCACTCAAAATCTGGGGTGCATGTTGAAGATGCCGCACCAAATAAGTGTGAATGCCGTTACCCGAAAGATGCCTTGGTACTCGATGGCAACACAGATGCAGGGTACCCTTATGTTGATGCCGGGTGCGTTGTCCATACGACAATGAATAGGTACTAGTTGGTGTGGTGCGGGTACCATCCTCATAGCGCCCCTCTTCACTTTAGAACTGCCCGGGGCCTCCCAACAGCGTCTGTAATCGACAACGATGATCTACGGTTGTTCTGCGGAGACAAGCTAGCTACGAAAATGTGCACGGGACATCGAATGACACACGCACCTGCGCATAAAAGCATTGAAAGGTCAAAATCACCCTGTTACCTGCACATAAAGAAAGCAAACATGGGCGAGGATCTTAAAACCCTATCTGATTGTCACTCTTGTATATCCAACAGGTTAGTCCATATCTCATATGGAGTAACTGCTTGGATGGGATTATGTTTAAGATGTCAACTGATAGTCTAAAGTGCATAACCTCGAAAAGTTTAGGTAGATTACTTGCCATGCGATCATAGACCTTACCATGTCTAACAAGGTTCGGTTCCTTCACTCGACCACGCCCATTGTGTTGTGGCGTATAAGGTGGAGTCCATTAGTACAAAATCCCACTGTCCCTGAGATAATCCAGAAACGCTTGGCTTAAGTACTCACCACCTCGTTCTGATCTAAGTGATTTTATACTTCTCCTAAGTTGTTTCTCTACCTCATTTATGACTTCTTTGAACTTTTCAAAGGCCTCAGACTTATACCTCATGAGATATAAGTATCCATATCGTGAATAGTCATCGATGAAGGTTATGAAGTAAACAAAACCACCTCTGGCATGCACTGACATAGGACCACATACATCAGTATGTATTAGGTCTAATAGTCCGTTACACGTTCACCCTTTCCTTTAAAGGGTAATCCTGTCATCTTGCTGGCACAAGCAAGGTTCTGATTGTCGATGATTGATCAAATGACGCAAGCTACAATAGCAGTCTGACTTAGTCACGTGTTTCTCATTTGCGGGGCGAAGACGACAATGCCATGTGTGAGATGATTTGAGATTATCTCTCTTTGGTCATTTTATTGTCATTAACATTTAATTTGGAATGAACATATCCAATATGTAAGTCCCATTGCTTTAATGTTCCACCAGCATAATTGACATTGTAATGTAACAACCATTGTCACAAAATTACATAAACCCTTTTGTTCAAAACATGAAACCAAATATATTGTTCTTAAGTCATCTTGGGGACATAATACAAGAAATCTTCCAAAATTAAAAAGCAAAGAAATCACGAGGAGGTTCAAAACATAAGTCGCGATGGCATTAGCCTTGACTCTTTGCACCGTGCCTCTCTACAGGTGGACTCTCCCTTTGTGAGCTTTCTCTTGTTCCTGGGGCCACCGCATATCAAACCATATGTGTGAGCCATAAGCTGGTATCGCATGCCATATGTTGTTAAGAGAAATAGTATTACTTGTATTGACATAAATACCTGAAGAAAATGGTGCATCACATGCCACCTTGTTCTTCGACTCCAAGTAGGCCTTCTAGTTCCTCTTCCAATGGCCATCTTGACCACAATGGAAGAAAATACCCTTTGAAGAATTCCCTTTCGGGGTAGTCTCTTTGCCTTTCTTCTTTTCCATTTTTCCCTCAGCCATTTCGAGCATGTTGATCAATTCGGGTATGGTAGGTACTTTATGAACCATCTCATAGTCCAGCATAAAATGTGCAAAACTATCGAGGTAACCTTGCCAGAATCAAGTCTATACTCAATTCAGGATCCATCAAATGACCCAATTGATCTAGCCTCTTAATGTGATTATACATCTGCAGCGCATACTGCACTGGAGACGTCCCCACCTCCATCTTGGAATTAAAAAGAAGCTTGGTGACTTTGAACCCTTCAAAGGCCGCCTGCTCATTATAATGTTCCCTTAGATGGCGTACTATGGAATATGCATCCTCAGTCTTATACCTCTTCTGAAACTCAGGTGACATGGAGGTATGGATAATCAATCCCACCCTTGCACTATCAACCAAGTGTTTTTTATATGCCCTCTCAACACTTTTCACGGTGCATCGATGATTCGGGATCCGAGGATTGGCTTAGTAATGGCGTAGATAATTTTTCTTCGAGAACTATTGCCGAATTCTTGACTAATCGAGAAGTTAGGCGATCAATATTTTTATTAATCATTACAGTTGATCCGTTCACATCGTCAACATAGTTTGATTCTTATAGCAACTTAGATGTAAAGTTATGTCGGATTGTACTTAAAATGCATAGTGTACGGCTTGATAATCCGCGCATTATAGCTCCCGCTATTTTAATGCAGATCCTTAGCCCTCACTTGTGTGTGCTGAAGAACATATGGAGGGGTTCTCTGGCGAGTCAATATCCGTATCGAGAATCACCTTGGGGTTGCTTGACAAGGTATCTCGGGTCGGGGTTGGTATCCTTGGTCATACCAGTGCATTAAATGTGATGGGAATCGATATCGCAGTGACCTTGGGGTTAACTGCCAAGCCATCTTAGATCGATAGTATTCGATTTGCAATGCGATGCAGCTATCGAATCCAGTGCTATGGCTGATTTATGCACTATCCTTTGAGTTATCATCTTATGATACGTGTACATCTTATGTATATTGACCATTTGCGTCTCTATCCGACATCAGCCTTAGGAGTTGGCAAATGGCCTAATGAGTACACAAGGCCGACCCACGATCGGAAAACTCATTTCCATGGATAGAACATGCTCTTGTGGAGGAAGGCAGGGGTTAGCCAACCCCGACCTCAATCTCGAAAAGGAACTCGTGCCACCCGTATTAGTGGAAGGCGTTAGCCTTACTATTAGTAATGGAGGTTTCTTTATTTAAAGTATTATCCTTTTCATTAGCATGCATTATCCATTCATCTCATGAAATTATAAGGATAGTTACTCTAACTATATGGCATGATTATGGACATCCTAAGATCAATTCCGTGAGCCATAATGGAATTGACTAGGTCAAACCTAGGGATATGCATGATTATCACAACCCTTTAAAATAAATAAAATTTACAATCTTCAAGGTCTTCTTTCTTGGTTCCTTCTCCACACTTCTTTCTTCCTTTGCATCTTCACCAACTTATCCTATTCCCGTGTAATCTAATTACATGCCTTTAATAAGAATAACCTCAAGTTACACTCGAGGGGGATTTAGATGAGAAGAGAAGTACATAGAGAGATTAGAGAGAGGTAGGGACAGATAGGCCACTGTTATCGAAAAGAAATAATAGCGAATGTAGTATGCTCCGATCACCGTTAGAGCGAAGTCCATAATCATCCATCATGCTAACATACACCCTTAAACATGCATTCTGCTTGTGATCAAAAGCCGAAAGTTGAAGGTAATGGTACCCGTGATTTCAAAAAGCACATGAAGGTTTTCAACACTTGAAATAATTGGTCCATTTAGTTTTGTTCAACAATTGAACAATGACCTCAATTCAACACTTGAACTAAATTTGTCCTACATCATTTTCATTCAACACTTGAACAAATAACCCCTTTATTCAACACTTGAACAAATCGATTGACATCTTGAATCCTTGAACTTGGGTCGACTTCTTGAATCATAAATCTGTTAACTCCCCATTTGGTTCAACTCCTTGAACCATTATTGATTCAACACTTGAACCATAATTTTCTAAAGCCTTATTTGTCCAAAATTCTCTCTTGAGTAATTTCAACATGGTTTAAAAGTATGATTCTGAAATTTAAAGGCGAGCGGTTCAATTTAACTTCGCACGGCTTTCTATTTCAAACACGTAAAGTGGCGTGTTCAAAACTTGACGTACCAAACCGCCAGAAGCGTAATGAACAGAACAGCGGTCATAGCGTTCGCGACATGTCAGCCTCGCGGCGTTGTCGCGTCAGCGACGATGAAGCGTCGCGGCGTTGTGAAGGTTCAAAAAGTCATACTACCGCCTTCCGCGTCGCGGCGTGCAGCTAAAGTCGACCGTCCTTATGTCGCGCGATCTTGGAGCGTCATCCGCGTTCTGCGGCGTTGGGAGTGTTGACTCAAGCGTCATCGAGTCACTTTAGGTCACATCATGTCACATAATGTCATGTTACGTCACATCACGTCACATCACGTTTTGGGTTTGGATGAACAACGTCGTGACGTTCTTAGCCAACGTTGTGACGTTACTGGAAATTTATGAGCAATGTCGTGATGTTGGACCGCGAGCGATGGCGACATTCTTTAAGTTTCAGCGGCAGAAATCTAAAAATCCAATCTTTGGGACTTTTACACACTTCAAGTTGTTCCTTCTTCATATTAACCATCATGATCATCTCATGACCATATACTTTAAAAACGACACTAGATCCTAAACCTTTTCATACCAAAAATCTCATTTTGAAACTTTGCAAAAACATGGGTACCAAGCGAAAACTCTCAACATTAAATTGATTTTGATGCACACAAAGGTTATCGATACCATTGAAGGGTTTGTCAGGTGCTTAGCACCTCAGCAACATCAAAAATACAAAAACCCAATGAAACCCGTCGAGACCCTAGTAGCATGGCCCAGTTCGACAATAGAGATAAAAAGTGTAGAATTACCTTATGTC